>JANSTW010047202.1:0-13213 GCA_027564275.1 Diadocidia ferruginosa
TTCCCCGAGCATAATAAGGACAAATAATTCATATTCATCATTTGTAACATAATATATTGAACTCTAACTATATCTAGTTAAATATAGATAAATATTAAGAAAATAAATTTTAGTAAAATCATTTTTAATTTAAATTAGTTGAAACGTAAATTTTGAATTTAGAGACAGAAAAAAACATAACCAACAAAATTTTCTATATAAATATATTTTATTATTATCATTAGATTAGCTATACAAAATTAACAATTTATTCTTTTTTTTTCATTTTTTATATCAAAATAAAAAAAATCATTCATGGCTTCTTTTTCGAAAATAATTGGATTGTCCCAAAAATGAATTTCAGACCGCAGTCAAGTGACGACGATAGGTAAAAAAATAAAATTGACCACCAACAACTATAAAAAAAAATCAAATTAAATTAATTATATTTTGATTTTAAAGTTTTCAAAAAAAAAACAATAAAAATGAAACGTTTTTAGTGACATGAAATTATTATTTTTCTAATTACCTTGTAATTCGTGTAGTAATTTATTTTTTTATTTTTTTATTTAATTAATCTTTCTATATGACAATTTCCTCTCTTCTTTAAAAAACGTCTATCTTTTTATTTCGATATAAAATCAACTTTCTTTTTATTTTGTGCCATGATGACAATATTATTATTATTGAGAAAAAAAAAACAATTTCTTTTTGGCTGTAAGTTTTACGTTTTATTTTTGAAATTTTCTTTTACATCTTAAATGATATTTTTTGTGGGGGTTTTTCTTTTAAATTCGACGACATTTGCTTGTTTGCATAAGCGAGAGAAAACTAAAAAGAAAAACTACCCTAAAAAAATATCAAAGTTGTTTATTTTGTATATGGCAAATATATTCACACCAAATATTTACAATTATATATATTGTTGACTTTTCAACTTTTCATTTTATTCTAATATATACACAGTAGTTAGAAAAATAAAACTTTTTTTTATTTCTCTTAACAGCTCTGTCAATAGAGTTTTTTACAACATTTAAAAAAAATATGTTTCCTTATATAACAACTATTGACAGACGTAGAGTTTATTTTAACCAACTAAAATATTCACCTTTTTATATATACCTATGTAATATGTATACGTAGAATTAAATATTTTTGATAAAAACACAGTTTTTGTATTTTGAAAATACACCTAATTTACACACAGAAACACTTAAAAATAATTGTAGTTGAGTGCCGAAAAATTTATAATTTTGTATTACTATTTTTTGAAACTATATAAGTAAAAAAACTATCTAAGTAAAAATTGCTAGCATGCAGTCTCTATATACCTCTCTACATAATATGTATTTTTTAATTTAATCTGAAATTTAAATAAACACTAAAAGCTCTTAATTAAAAATAAAATTAAAAAATTATTTTAAAATACACAAGGGAAAAATCTCTTATTATAAAAATTCCTAATAATAAAAAAAATAGAACCAGAGAAAAAACTTACAATGTAAATTATTTTACACCTCCTGTGCATTTATTTGTGTATAAATAATTAACACTGATTATTCAAAATACCACCAAATTTTTTTTTACACACATAGTGAATTTTTATACATCTGTGTAATTATCTTTTTCAATACCCTATAAAACACAAAAAATTAAATAAGTTTAATGTTAGAAAATGTCCTTAACAAATTTGGTCTCTCCTATTTTGGTGTAATACTTTGATATGTCTGTGTTTTTTACACAGCAGTGTGAAAATATTATTGAATTTTTTTATATTATATAAATAAATACATAGGACCTGCTTCATGGAAAAGTATCGAACTTATCTGGTCTCCCCAAAACTCCTAAAAAAAAATTTTGAGTAGGGAAAAATCTTAAGTATATCCACAGTAAATTTATTTTAAACGCCATATTGTATAATTCCGCTATAGTTTTATAGTATTGTAGTATTAGATACGTAAAAAAATATTAAATACAAAATATTATAGAGCTTTAAAATCAATTCTTTTTGCATAAAAATGAATAAAAAGTCATGCTGATTCTGCTGAACTTCACCTAAAGAGAAATTTAGATTTTAAAAAGTAAACAAAAATGGCTAAATAATTTTAAAATTAAACTTAAAACTTTTTCACATCTATATACAATAAAATTAAACATAAAAAGCAATTTTAAACGCACCATCAAAAAACACTTTTTTCTAAATAAAATTTTAGTTATAAATATTGTACATAAATATTGTCATCTATCATCAAAAAATACTATCATCTATAAAAATTAGAAAAAACTCTCTCTATAAATTTTAATATTTAGCATATTTTTTTTAATTTCATTTTTCATAATTATAAACTAAAAATATTTTTTTTTTATAAAAAAGAAAACTTTTATTTTTCTTTAATTTCATCTTCATTATATTTTCATGAAAATTTAACAAAAATTTGACGAGAAAAAATTATCCTAATTTAACCTTTTTTGTTTTTATTCTTTTGTCGTAGACAAAAAAACAAGCTCCTCTCTGATGTGATGTGGTACTATCTAAAACTCTTTTTTTATTACATGTATTTATTTAAATTTATATACAACTAAAGATAAAAAATATTTTAAATAAATTTAAATAAAAAGAAAATTTGATTGAACAGACAGAGAAAAAATGCCACACAAAATGTCCTTTAAAAGGAAAATAATAATTAAATATGATGTGTGTTTGTTCAAAAAAATTATATTTTTTAAACATTTTTTTTGTTTAAAAAATACGTGAAATTAAAAAAAAACTAAATTCACACTGTGTTGTTCTTCTATTGATGTTCCTCAGTTCTCCTCTATGAAACTCTCGCCTCCTCTATATATATAAATAAATACCTTAACTCTGTGTATATAAAATAAAATTCCAACTTTTCCTAAAATGTAAGAATAAAATTTTAAAAATTTCTTTTGGAATATTTTTAATTTTTTTTTAATTACATTTGAAGAAAAAATGTATAAAAATATAAAAATAAATATAAATTTTATGTTTATTTGTTAAGTTTATTTATTTTGTTTGCATGTGAAGCATTTAAGTGTGTTTTTGACATTTTAATGGCAATATTTAGAGAACGTATTTTAAAATTAAAAATAATTTGTTCAAAAGAAACTATTTTTTATTTAGAGTTTCGATGATTACTTGTTAATTTTTTTAAATATTGCCATTAAATTTGTTATTTAAAATAATTATTTTTAAATTTATAAGAGCATTTTTCTATCTAGCTAAGCTTTATTTGTTGATATCTTGAAGCAAATTGATTTTTTGGTGTCTTATATAATTGTTGGTTACTTCCTACGAAAAAGATATTTATGCACTAACCTCTATGAAACACTTATATGTACAGAAAAAAACTAATACAGTTCAAAAATGTCATTGGAATATACAATTTGTTGTACAAAACTTGCGATTATCATTTTTAAACACTAACAATAAATTACTTTTTTCATATTTTAGTTTTGTATGTAAATTTTAAATTTACGAATAGGCTAATCAGTCAACGAAAAATGATACTCTTGTCTTTATACTAGTAAGAACATCATTTTTTTAAGGTTCTAATGGCAAAAGCTAGATCCAATAATATTATAAATGTATTCACTTTTTGTTGACCGATTAGCCTGTTCTCAAATTTCAAATTGGTTAACATTCACGGTCGAAAAAAATATTTAACATAAATCACAAAAAAACATTTTTATTTTCACTTTGTATTTGTTATGATTTGAGGAAAAATATTTTTTGTAAATTTTCAGTGAGAGGAATTAAAATATCGATAAACAAGAAAAAAATATCTCTTACAAAATTTACTATTAAAAAATCTGCAACTAACCGCAAATTTAGCAATTTTTTTTAGTAGCAATTTTTTTTTAAATATATTTTCATCTATAACTACAAGAAAAATGGACATAGAGGAGATTTCTTAAATCGAATTTTAAAAATTATTACTATAATTTTGATTTTTTGACGTGAAATTGGAAATTTTCATATTATTTTTTTAACTTTCATTTTATACAAAATTGAGGATAATTTTTTTTAAATTATTCACACAAAAAAGAAACATTTTAAAACTAACAAACTTATACTATATATACTATGAGCACGAATATCGATTGGCATGCAAAAAAAAAAACTAAAAAAAACCAACAACAAAAAATGAAAAAAAAAAATGTGTAGAAGTAGAACATCTTTTCCTATATTTTATTATATTGCGTATATACAATTTGAAAAATATATTTCTTTGATGTATCTTTCTCCTATTTAAAAAAAAATATTTTAAATTTTTTTCTTTAATTTCTATATAATTATTTTTAATAATTTAATTTAATTAATTTTGTTTTAATTTCAATTTAATTAATTTTTTCGGTTTAATTAAAAAATAATTTTATTTTTCCTATAAATTAAAATCTATCCTTTGAAAAGAAAAAAAAACAATTATGTCTCCTTTAAAAAAAAATATTTATACATAAAATACAACATTTCAGTACCTAAACTCTATTATAAATATATTTCTTCTAAAAAAAAAATAAAAAATAATCTTGAAATTATTTATTATTTTGCTTTAAAAAAAATCATAAAAAAATCTTTCTATAGCATGTTTTTTTTTTTTGAGAAAAAGAATGATCACGAAAAAAGTACTTCAATTCAGTTGAAAATTAAGATGGTTTTTTATTTATTCTGAAGCTTAAACACTTTTTAACTTTAAGTGATGTAAATATATTTTTAAGCTTTTTTCCGAATTTTTTTTTAGACTGAATCGAAATGCTTTTTTCGATTAAATTGTACAATATTGATTATGGAAATTTTTCTAATTAATTATTTTTCAAGAAAATTAATAAGATTTTTTTTATAAGTCTTTATAGCTTTACAAAAAATTAATAAATTAAATAATTCTAAAGAAAATCAAGTTAACCAAATTATTAAAAGTTAATTTTCGTTTAGTATTATGGATTTGCGTTCAAATATATTTTTGTTCGCGACTACGAGAGTTTATTCTTTATAGGTATAATGTATATGGGCGATTCTCCCTCAGAAAAGCCACCGCCTCTGACCATCTCAATTTTTGAGATACATTTTTAAATTTTTTGCACAAATCTATTTTTTGTGAAACCGTATGGCGCTTTTTGAAAATCAATATCATTTTGAATAAATACATTGTTACCATTCGAAAACCCCGAAATACAAGTTTTCACTAAATTCAAGCCATTTTATGCATTTCTATCCGCTATATTGGATCCGCAATATTAAATTGTCAAATTTTAACATCAGAATCGTAATCAGCGTCCTCGAAAACCGCCCGGTTAAAGCGTTTCAGCTAAATAAAGTGAATTTTGTATTTGGTCGCCATATTTGGTCCGCCATTTTTATTCTTAAAAATATTATTTAACTTATGAAAAAACATATACATACATTTAATACGGCAAAAAAATTTTTTGTATGTGTTTGTAACTTTTTTTACATGAATAAATTTTTTTTTCAAATTTGCTCTTATTTTGGACGCCATATTTTGTCCACCATATTAATTTTCAAAAAGCGCTATACGGTTTCAAAAAATATATATTTGTACGAAATTATGGCCTTTCTGACGGAGAATCGCCCATATATATTATATACATTTTCATAAAGACCTAGCTCATCTTCATAGATCATAATTTTAATTGATCTTCCAATAAATATTCGTCACTGATTTTAAAAGTATTTTTATTATTATTTAGTTAGTATGAAAATTATTTATAGTCACATCTCATCTATTATAAGATCTACACCAACCCCCCACCTGAAAATCATTAACATTTTCGGGCATTTCGAAATTTAAAATTTTCAAGTGAAATATTCTTTTATGTCAAGTGTTCTTTCACTATTTTAAGTATATTCTTTGTTGATTGTAAATGAAAACCAAAAGTTTCTCAATTTCCATAATCAATAAAAAAATCAATTAAAAAAATATTTAGTTCAGTTTTTTTTTAATTAAATAATTTTAAATAATAAAAAAAAATAATAAGCAATTTTGTTCTTGCTATAAATATAAACTATTAGATATAAAGTAATTTAACTATATTATAACAACTATATCCTTTAAAAAACAATAATTTTCTTTTAATTTGATGTCTAATCTGAATGTTTTTTTACCAATTTTTTCTTCGCACCACTGGCCGAGTAGATAAATTGGATAGCTCATTTTCACGATCACGTTCATCGTCAATGTCTAGCCTAGAAAATATCTCATCTGAGTCTGTAACATGTTTAGCATTTGCCGATAGTTATACGAAAAAAAGTGGTAAGATTAAAGTTTATAAAAAAACTATATAATGTTGTTTAGCTTATTATATAAATTGAGCAAAAATCAAATTAAGTTATAAAATATTTTTTTTAAAAAATACCTATTAAGATCCAACAACATTACTTCCAACATTATGGGTTGGTACTAGTCTAGGATCAGTACTTACAATATCAATAACGTTACCGGATGCTGATGTGCGGAAGTCTCAACCGGTTGTCGTTACTATACTAGGTATACTTGTTGTATTTGAACTGCCTTGTACTTGCATCGAATAAATGTATGTGCTTTTTTTGTAGGAGGACCAATATTTCGCCTAAAAGGTTCAATTTTATCAATGTCTTTTTTGGATTGTAACGGAGCATTGATTCCATACTCCTATGAAGCATGGAAAGATGACAATCGTGGAGGTAATATTTGTATATGATTTTTTTATTATTGAAAATTTAATTTCAAGAGTCTTTATGGATATTAGAAATTTTTGTGGATTTATTTTTCTTACCACCGATATCTAAGCAAAGGCTTTGATTTTTACACTCAAATTCACAGATATCGGTGGCCTACAGTCTACGCTATAGAACATTTTCTAGGCATTAACAACAGATAAGAAGAATCAGATAGATCAATACTTGCAAAAAGGCCTCTCTCTGGATTCTCCTTATCTGTGCATTTATATTTTAGTTTCAGGCTTTCAATAATTTCTTAAATATTTTTTCTAATTATTCACAGGAACGCCAACAAAAAATCCAAATCGCATGAGTCCAACGTTAAGTGGGGCAGTAGATTCGTTTAGTGATCGTCAATTTATAGCAATTATTAGTGAGAAACAAGCAAGAGTTATTGCATTGCCTAGCCAAAATTGTGTTTATCGTCAAACAATTGCCGATACAGACTATGTAGTCAAGGCAGAAATTATTAGTTTAAAAGGTTTGCTGGTGGAAACGAACGAAAAAAGAAACGTTTATTAATTTTAATCATTTTATTTTTTTTTCAATTTTACAGATAGTGTTTGTTTAATTTGTTACATTTCGACCGGTCACCTATTTGGTTATAGTTTGCCGAGTCTGAGGCCTCTGATGGATGTAGATTTTTTACCACTGGCTGATTTGAGGTACATTTTTTTGGAATTTTTTTTATTTGCATATTTTTTTTTAATATTATATAGTAAATCTTATTACTAATATTATGATTAATTTAAAAAAATGATATTTTTTTTTATTTTTTAAAATAAGAATTAATAATGGAAAAAATATTCTTACGTATAGATCAAATTCAATGCATGATAATTAAAAAATGAAATTCTTGTAATAATATAGAATAAATTACATATTGTAAAAAAAGTTCAGATCTAGATCTGGAAAAATACTCGAGAAAATCTTATCTTAACGCAATTTTATCTCAACGACTTTTTATATGAACGACATTTTATCTCAGAAATATTTTATCTCAAAAACTTGTTATCCCAGTTTGTCTTAATGACATAATATCGGTGACCGACTTTTTATCCTTTTTATCCCAACGATATATTATATTTAAAACGCACGCATGTTCTTTTGCACTATTAGGTAGTTGTTTTTTGTAAAAATCCAAAATTTATCTTTCAAAGAAAAAATACGCGTAAGAATATTTTTTCGTTATTTTAATTAATTTTTTTTACAAAATAAAACACACACATAATAACATATATACATCAAACACTACATATAAATTAAAACATATACACACAATGCGCAAAGATAATCTAGAAAAACAATTTAACATTTATTTTTAAAAACATTTTTTGTTAAATCCTAAATTTGTATATCCTTGTGTAAATAAAATTATATAACATTCTGTTTACTAAAATATTATTCTTTAAATAAATAGTTTTTTTACCTTTGTCACACGTCTTCACTAAATATATTTAATTAAATTTATTGCAATTGAATGTTTTAAAATATATCTATAGTCGAAAAAATGTTATAATTTTTAACACATTAGTAGAAATCAGCAAAATATATTATATGTAAACAAACAGCTAAATAATCTATAAAATCATTTTACACATATAAATATTATATAAATTAGATAGCTATAGATACATTTAATTTAAATCTTAACGTTTCACCATATTATATAGAAACTAAAACCCATTTAAAAAACAACTTTAAAACAAACAAAAACTAGAGAAAAAGTTCAAAATTACAGCTAGATAATGTTCAGATACAAGAAAAACTTTTCTTTTTTTGTTAAACCTAAATGTGTTGCACCAAAAAGTAGAATTTAGAAAACACCATATATAGACATTATATAAATATAGAAAATAGTTCTTTGAAACTTTTCCTCATCGTCCATATATACAGTACACAAACATTTTATTTCTCTAAACTCGTACCACCACCCTTACTTATATAAGCTGAAATCTAGTAAAATAAACAAATTTGTGTTTTTTGAAAAGTGGTTCTATCTCTATAGGTATATTGCGTATAATATATGGGTTAAGTTTTATTTTATTGTTTTAGAAAATAAAACTTTTTTTGTGGAAGTCATGTTTCAAGTTTTTATTTTTTTCTTTAAAAAATTATTTTGAAAAATTATTTAATTGCAAATAAACAAATTCTACAAAAAAGCTCTTTTTATATGCTTATGTATTAGTACTAATAGAATTCGTAGTAGAGTGACCATTTTCTATATATATAAGGTTTATTATTTAAAATATTTGTTTATACAAATAAAAGGTTCATAGATTGTTAAATAATGACAGTCTAATAAAATATTTATTGATTGAATCAAATTCTGAACGAATCCACATCAAAAATACTTTTATTATATCAGGTTTTGATTCGATCATAATGGAACGCCTTACACAATCTTCTACCTATGACCTAGATTTTATCTTTTTTAAGACCCCTAACATTCATTATAAACCCCTTACTATTAAATTTCCAAAAATTTTAAGTAAAAGCATCTACCTAATAAGCTATATCTAATATAATTGGTGACCCCAAAACTTTCTAAAAATTTCAAATAAATCAACTCATCTTTCGTCTCTGACTCTCAAATAAATTTGTCCCTGTTTGAAAATTCATAATTTTTATAACCAACCGCTTCAAACTTACCAATAATTTAAAGTAAAAATACTCCCTTTCTTTCACCCTAAATATATGAAATAAAAATATGTATCACTCAAATCATGGGTAATTATAGCTTACATCAACTTTTTTATCGATCAAATATGCATTTTTTATTGATTGAATTTATTTGATTTGATCGATAAAATACTTCATTTGATCAAATCAAAATCGCCGAAATCATATTCTAAAGAAATAACAAAAAATTCATCGAATTAAAATATTTCAAATTTTTTTCGATTCGATCAAAATTTGATTCGATCACAACAAATTTCATTTATACGATAAATATTTGATATGAAATAAAAATTTGATCAAATCAAATTCTAAACAAATAAAAAAAACTTTATTTTGATCAAATTAAAATTGTAATTCGATCAGAATTTCATTCCTTCAGAATTTGATTGATTTGACCAATATGATTTAAGCGTTGTTAAATTAACTGCTTTTATAACAAGCCTGCATTTTATTACAAATTATTAAACGACTAACTAGTAACTACTATGGGTTAGTGTCTTTGTTTACTAATTTGTAAACAAATTATTAAACCTTACAGGTAAAAGTCACTCAACTACTGATCCCAGACTAAATATATAGAGATACCACCTTTACAAAATAACACAATTTACCACTTCCGTACAAAAAATGCACTAAATATTGTCTTGTATATTAATTTTATTATATAGAAACTGTAAAAAGTATATTATGACAGTGGAAAAATTCTCAAACATTCTCGCCTAATTATTATTTTAATTTTGCATATAAAAATATTGTCTCAACTTTTCTTATCTATTCACCTGGATTATTGTGAAAATCTGGAATGTTTGACTAAGTAAAATGCAACATTAATAAATTGTTCCTAACAATCTGTAAATACATAATATAGGTCGTATGTGCTCTGCTTCTTTGTTGAAAGCCTTTAATCATTTTATAATTAAATTAAAAAAAAACTTATATTTTAAAATGAAAATTAAATAATAATTGATTTAACAATTTGTTTTTATATTTTTTTTATTATTAGTTGAAGTCATATGTATGCATGCACTCTATAATTTATATAAGCGATAGTGACTTTCGCACAGATAGAATAATTTGAAATCCGGGGATTCTGAAATAGTCAAGAAAAATATAAAAATAATTCTTAACTATACATGAGAATTTTCCCAAAATCTAAAATCAACCGATTTTGATGGTAAAAATTAACTAATTAAACTGCCTTCTATAGCAAACGCATTGTTTTGGCCTCCTTTATCGATTTCTAAATAATTTCTGAAGATTCTAAAATAGTCAGGAAAAAGGCCTCTTTTATTGATTTCTAAATATATATTCTACAATATTCAGGAATAAGCAAAAAAAATCCTGAACTATATATACATGAGGATTTTGCCGAAATCTAAAATCAACCCGTTTTAATGGAAAAAAATTATTAATTGAACAGCCTTCTATAGCAATCACAGTGTTTTGGCCTCTTTTATTGATTTATAAATAAATTCCGGAGATTCTAAAAAAGTCAGTAAAAATTAAAAAAAAATCTTGAACTTATAAATGGTGGATTTTTTCAAAATCTAAAATCAACCAATTTTGATGGAAAAAATTAACTAATTGAATTGCTATAGTATAGGCAGTTTGCAATCGCAATGTTTTGATCTCTCTTATCGATTTCTAAACGGATTCCGGAGATTCTAAAATAGTCAGGAAAAAAATCCTGATACATAGGGATTTTTTCCGAAACCTAAAATCAACCGATTTTTGATACATAGGGATTTTTCCGAAACCTAAAATCAACCGATTTTTATAGAAAAAGTTTACTAATTGTTCTGCCTTCTATAGAAATCGCATTGTTTTGACCTCCATTAATGATTTATAAATGAATTTCGAGGATTCTAAAATAGTCAGGAAAAAAAAACAAAAAAATCTTGAATTATACATACGGATTTTCCAAAATCTAAAATCAACCGGTTTTAATGGAAACAATTAAAAAGAACTTAAGCAGTGAAGAAAAATCGTTTTAATACGACAAAATAAGAGAAAACATTGTGCCCTTTATGTGGATGTTTATCTTGTTTGTTTGTTAAGGATCATTAATAAACTATAGAGTGCATATACTTTTAATTTAATTTCAAAATTTATTTTATTAAAATTATTAAGGTACTAGCAAAAAGTGAGTAATCTGGAGCTGCGGTGATGGTGTTAATATGACTAGACTCAATTGTTGTGGTTTTTTAAACAATACTATTGTGTACATAATAATATATACCTAAATAAAAATAAAGTTAATATGCTGCTGATAGATCCAATGTTAGAACAAAATTCCGCATCCCTTTGCCCAAATATATTTTATATAGTTTACCTGCATTAAGTTACAATTAAATTGCAATTAAAGGAAAAAAATAACTGAAAACCATTTTTAAAAACATTCCTTTCCTCTTATTTTAATTTTTCCTCTTTGAAATTTTTTACTTAAAAATAATATCGAAAATTAATTTTAAAATTATTGAACAAAACCTTTTTTTTAATAATTGTTAGCCCATAAACCAAAGCCTTTTTTGTTTAAATTGTTGTATAGCTTTCAGACAAAATGTAAGCAAGGAATTGTAGATCCAATGCTATCTATATGGGGTCAGCAACTAATTGTGCACGAGGATACTAACCAGTAAGTTGTGGCATCTCAAAAACTATTAAAAAATATTAAATACAAAACAGTTTTTTATATCCCTTTTGACATTATATATTGAAAATATTTTCCTTTTTTAATTGTTATGTTAAACCGATGCGATTATGTTGCAAAAAAAATATTGAATAAATATTTATTTGAATTTGAAGTATTTAATGCGAAATTATATGTGTGGTTTATCCATGTATATCCAAATTATATATATGTTAAATTTATGTTATTTGTTTCTTGTGCATTTTTATTACATATATATAAATATTATCGATCGATTTTTCCCCTCTTTACTAATTATATATTATATATTTATACCCCGTTTTGAAATATGGAAAAAGCTTATATTATCACATATTATATTCAGCTGCTGTTAACAGTTTACCCCCTTCATTTAAACCGAAATTATTAACACCTCATATTATATATATTTTATATTATTTTTAATATTTTCATTTATAAATATTTAAAAAAATATATTTAACAAAAAAAGTCATAAAAGCCAAATCATTAAACATATAAAATTTAAATTATTAAATAAAAAAATATAAAAAAATTAAATTAAAACAAACTAAATATTTTATTAAATTTAAATGTGCTTTCCTGCACCATATATATTTCAAATTATTTTTCTAATTTTCTCAATGGTATAAAAACACATAAATTAATTAATTATTGTAAAACAGCGCATGCAAATATAAATATATTTAAGAGAATTTTCGCATTTTCGTATTCTAATTCTATAACTTTATATATATGTGTGTCATTAAATGGAAATTATAAACATTACATTTTTTAAAGTATCAATCTATATAAATCAAGATTTAAGTTTTAAGCATTTCAACATGAATCGGACGAAATTCGCATGAAATCATTAAAAAATTAAATCATTAAATGATCATGATATATCTCGAAAAAAATGCACAATATTTTCTCTTTGGAATTTTCTTTAAATTTTTTTGGTTATAAAGAAGATTTTTTAGTGCTTATTTTATAGATCATCAAGATAAATTATATTTGTTTTAAAATTAAAGAACGTTTCTTTTCTTTTTCGTGTGATTTTTTTTAGAATATCAAAAACATTCTGCTTTAGTAACAGAGGACATGGTCTTTATTTGGCCACACCCGCTGAAATACAAAAGTTTACCGTATGTGCTGAATTTTGGTGAGTA
>JANSTW010047213.1:0-13210 GCA_027564275.1 Diadocidia ferruginosa
ATTTTATTCGTGAAAAAAAAAAAATAGTAGCTGATTTTCATATAAACTTTTTGACAAAACTTATAATAAAACCAAATTTTAACATACGTTGAACAGACGCTGTTTTACTCGCTAATCAGACGCTGTTTAGACGCTGTACACCGGCGAGGTAGTTCTTAGTAGTTAGCATTATATAGGCGTTAGTGGTTTCTTTAGTGTAGGTTTGTCTAATCTATGTAGCTATTACATAATATTATTTTAATATAAATTAATATTACTATTATCTTAATTAATTTAAAGTCATTTCAAATCAAAGAGCTTGAAAGGCTATTAGCTTTATTAATAATATGAGATATATATTTAAATATACCTGCATTAAATTACTTACATGCTTGAATCATAATAATGTTTTACCTAATTACATGATATTATGTTTATTTATGAACACTATACACACCGTAAACAATACATTTGGCACAAATAAGAGTAGGCAATTTAAAACACAGATGAATTTATTGCATCAAAACTCTAAAACAATGTTTTTTAGATTAAATTTGCATTACGAGGTATATTTACCATCAGTAAATCTATCTGTCTCAACCCATTCTGATTTTGATGGAATTTTCAGAATTTATTAGTTCTCAAAATTCATTCCGTATTATCTTTAAGCCAAAAAAACGGTTCACTTCAGTCAGATTTAGGGTACCTATAAAAATTTTGTAATGTCATTATATTTATCATCAGTCGACTAATCTGTCTAAACCACTTCCGATTTTGATGATATTTTCAGAATTTTGTAGTTACCAAAATTCATTAGATCCGTATTTTTTTAAGATACAAGAATTGTCCACTTCAGTTAGATCTAGGGTGTCTATAATTATGTTGTACCGTAAGTATATTTACCGCATTAGTCGCTTCCGATTTTGATGACATTTTCAGAATTTTGTAGTTATCAAAATTCATTAGATCTATATCTTTTTATAAGCTATATAATAATGGTATATACTTTAGAATTAGGATGATTCTAAAATTTGGTATTTTGTACTAGGTATATTTATTATCAGTGGACTGATCTGTTTAACGGTGCTCCGATAATTTTTTTTTTAGAATATTAGTTAGGTAACAAAAAGTTAGACGGTTGATATAAAACGTATGATGTAGTTGTCCAGTTTCGCTGGGTGCTCTCGGACAGATTTTTTCATCTAAACCTGCAATTCTGGGAATTTCAAGTTGTAGTATCTGTGACATAACATGGTATGCCCATTAATTTAGTTCCATCATCAGTATAAGGTAAATAGAATAGTTTATATATTATTATGTAGATAGATATGAAAATTATAATTAATTACTATTCGTATATATGCGAAAATAACAATAAAATACATTATTTGTGTTTCAATAACAATTATTATTTGTATATACGGTGGTGTAAATTATGCGTTGTAATTAATTATTAAATGCAGTAATTCTGTAACAACTATAGTTATATATATTACAATGTACGCAGGTAATAATTTTAATTGCCAATTTAATTAAAACTGACAGTTTATAAGGCATGAAAATTAACTGAGATTCTAAATTACTATATTAGATGCAATGTTTACAAAAAAAGACTATAACAATTCGTGTTAAGCTACGGCTTCCATATAGACGTATATCTTTGATGTATACGTATAAGTTCTCTTTTATGAATGTAATTTTTATTTCGTTTTTTTTAATTAATTTTAATATTTGGCTGAAGTGCAGAATTCATCCGTTCTCTTGGATCCTCCCCAAACTTTGTACAGGCAGGTAGGGAGATCTCCCCTGATCAAGAGAAATTAACAACTGATCCTACCCTTATAATGTCTTAATTTGTTTTTTTTAGAGGATCCTACAAAATTTGGATAGGATCCAAGAGGGTTTTTATCAGAGAGCAAAATCGAATAATATTTTAATGAGATTAAAACTCGACTACATTTTTTTTTATATTTTTTTTAATTTAACAGATTTTTTTTTGTATTCAAAAGCTTTCTTTGTATTCTTTTAAATATTCATCAGAGAGGCAATGAAAACTAACCAGTTATCAAATAAAATATCTGAATAATTTTTTTTTAATATGACTAGCGACAAAACGAAAAGAAAAGACATTGTGTAGTGTTATTATTTTATTTTGCATTTACATTTTAATGCAAAAAAAATTGATATCAAAGCTTTCATGCAAATTGTGAAGAATATAGAAAAAAAACAACTGAAACATTTTTTTTAAATATTTAAATAATTTCTCTGTCATAAAAGCAAAATATTATCATAATTCATATTGTACTACTCTGAATAATCTTTCGCAACCACACCTTTTGGTCTTTTGTTTAATTTTTTCGCAATCATATCTTTTGAGATGTGTTTCTTATTTATTCTTTGTTATTTCTTAAAGAATTTCTTTTTTTTGTTGCTATAAATGGAATTTTTTTCGCAAAAAGAACAAAACATAAAATCTCTATAGTATATGCACGGAAAGAAAAAAATGAATTCTGTTAAATTCAAAGCTATCGAAAATAGGCCAGAATATTTAAAATTAAAACATCATGTTTATCTGTTAACTACCATTTTTATGTTAAAAAATTTTTTTTTCATTAAAAAAAATTATCAAAACGTCTTAATCTTATAATCTATACATATATGCGCTATGTGTACGCGTAGGCGGAGATTGAGCTTAATCGAGAGCAGCGCCCTTAGTGGTAACTTTAAAATGTTTGCCTTAAAAAGCAGAAACTAGTACAAAAGTTCTCAAAATATTATTCAATATAATTAAAATTATCCTGTTGAATGAAACATATATTTTAATATTATCGGCGAGTGTGCGAACTTTGTTATATTTTAAAAATGATTTACATTAGAAAGCTCGAGCCAGTTATGAACTTTTTTAAATATATACTTGTTTACGTGAACATAGCCCATAGAATAATCATAAAATAAAAATATAGTTTCATTCAAGCTTGAGTTCAAAGTTGGCTTTGTAAGAGAGACACACACAAAAAAAACCACACAAAGTTGCTTAATCATAAGGAAGGAAGAAGCTCTAGCTAAAGAATCTATAATATTTGAAGCAAGAAAAAAAACGAATAAAAAAGATTGAAAATATAATATAAAGAATAGAAATAACTCAATGATGCGGTGAGCTGCTGATACCCAGAGGCATTTTTAAGCAAGATTTTTTTTATTTTACTACTATAGACATATTGCAAAAAGATTTTTTTTATTGTATTATGTTGATGGTGATGTTTCTGGATGTAATAAGGCGTTTCTTTGCACATTTTTCTTGTATTTTTTTAGTTAACTATTTTGTTGTATATAAAAAATAACTGTAGATATCTATGAGATCCAGTAGCGAAGAAGTTGTTTTTTGTAAATTTTTTCAAACATAATGTATTGCTTCTTTTCTCAGCGCTTGGAAATTTTACGAAACCTTTTTTTTAGAAAATGAAAATTTCCAAGTTTTTGTAGTGTTGTAATACTAAAATTTAATAAAGAAGAATTATTTTATCGACCGTATTTATTTTGAAAACTTGAATAATCGGACTAGCGGTCATTGGAAAAGGGATATAATATTTCAATAAAAATGCATTAAGTATACTAATTGTAGAAATGTTTATAGTATTGTATAATGTATACTAAGATTTAGTATATTAAGTAAAATTAAAAGCAGAATTTACAGAAATCAAGCAAATATTTGGTAACTTCTAGAAAATCAAAAGTAGAAGCAAAACCAATAGCACATACACTAGATTCAAGTATAATAAGAACGATTCTTTCTATCCGTGTGTACTTAATGGTATACAGAAAAATAAATTATTTAGGAATCTAAATTTAAAAAATAAAACTAAATTTTAAATAAAAATCAACCTTCGCCACTGACAAAATAATAATCGTACATTGTCTTTTGTGTTCGAATGCTTCAGCAGTTATCACTTTCTCCTATACATACATTTGATGGATATTGTCATTATAAAAATGGGGTTTCTTCCATACACAAAAAATATAATAGAAAAAGCTTGTTTTTGAATCTAAAAAAGATATCGAAAAAAAGATACGATAAGTTGTGTTAACAACATTGAATAAGCTAACCCTGCTGCTGCGATAGATGGGATAAATGCGACAATACCGATAATGAGTTTTGAATCATTTAACCTTTTTTCGATTACCTCTTTATATACAATTTATAATTCAAGTACTGCGAATAATGAAGATAATTTAAGCCTATCTATAAAGTTCGTTGTACAACATTATATATAGGAAGGTTTATTTATATTATATACGAAAACTTGATGTTTAAATTGATATTTTAAAAATTTATTTATTTACAGTCCCAAAGGATTATGATCTTTTTTTTTCATCTTTTGTGGATGAAATATTACTACCCATAGGAAGTATGTTTGAAGAATACAAAATTATATATAACTTTTGCTTTATTATTATTTCAAGCTTATGAAACTGTCAAAGTTGGTTTGCAAAATTACAAAAGTTTGACGTCTTTGCGCGTTTATATGTAGGTCGTATCTTTGTGTAGGCTTTCATTAACTAGAAATATTTTTTATGTGAGAAATTATGCGAGTTAATAATATTTTCTGTTTGAGAAACTGTAACCTATGAAAACATATTTTTTAGAAGAAACGTGCTTATTTTGAGTAATTTAAAAACCGGAGTTACTAGGATCCTAGCAAATCCCAGCTGTCTCAAATTATAATGTTGCTTTAGCAAATATAACAAAAAAATGGAGATATCTCGCGGCAGCAGATTCTTTTCCAGAATATACCGGTTGTGGAATTTAAAACCGGAATGCCGGTACATCAGAACCCCTGGAAACAGCTAAATAATATGAAATTTTTAATCGATGATGATCTTAAGTTGCCTATTAACGAAAACGCGACATACTGGATATGCGCTTTGCGCACGTGTGTGGAGATTGAGCTTGAGCATAATCGATGGCAGCGCCCGTAGTGGTAACTTTATAATTCATGGCTGAAGAAAAAAATAGAAACAAGTAAAAGTTTTCAAAAAAATATTCATTATTATTAAAATTTTCCTGGAGCGAAGTGATTGAATCAATTTTGACGTTGAATTTTGAAAAAAAAAGATAGAAAATCCTTGAACAAAATTTACTATAATTTTTTGATAATAATTTATTTACATTAGAAAGCTCGAGCCAGTTATGAACTTTTTGAACATAAATGGCGCCACTTGTTTACATGCACATAGCCCATATCATAAAACTTAATTTTTTTATATTTAAAAAAGCTTAAATAGTTTTTTTGACAATTTATTCAATACACAGTATATACATAGAAGCGTAGCAGCTTTTTTTAAGTTCCCCTTTTATGTTTTATGTTATTCTGTACATTTATTTAGCGGATGATAAATATAGTAATGCTTTTATGTTTTATCATGATGATGATGATGATGGCCAATGGCTATCAACATTGGTTTTGTTCAAAAATATAATAACTTGTAGAAAATATGGGCAATTTTACAAATTCACATTCTATGAACATTGAACATACATGTTAAATAATGGACTCTGCCTCCTCTCTATACATATGAAGTTTAATATTTTATATAATTTTATGAAAAAATTTAACACAAAGTATCATATATATAGATAATATTTTCATATTCAATTTTGAAAATTGTATCTATTGGGACAATATAATATGTGATGTAGGCAAAATATCAGCTATATATATATAAAGTGTTAGCTAAAATAACTTCGTTCATATATACATTTGTGCCATATGTGTAGCTTAATAGCTCTATTGTTATACATATATATGCAGCACCCAACAAAACATAAAATACATTTCATATTCATTGAACTATACACCAAATACATACAGTGATGTGAATGATAAATATTTTATAGGACTATTTTAACATCGCTGGGCCTAAAATATTTTGCATATATGCTGGTTAGTTAAATTCTAGATTTGATTTTAGTTGGAAATATTTTGTGGCAAATGTGAACACATTATATTATATAGTTAGTGTTGTATGAATTTTGCGTTGGCTAAAATATGATATTATCAACACAATTATTTTGAAAATGTTTCATTATTGCCGAAATATACATTTTTAAATGCGCTATGTGTACGTAGAAAGAGATTGAGCTTAATCGATGGTAGCGCCTGTAGTGGTAACTTAAAAATTTTTGGCTAAAAATAAATTGAAAAAAAAAACAAGTATAAGCTCTCAAAATAATATTCGTTATTATTAAAATTTTCTTGTTGAATGAAATGAAAATATTTGAATAAATTTGAAATTTAAGAAAAGGCTAATCGGTCAACTAAAAGTGAATACTTTTGTTATATTATTGGCTCTAGCTTTCGCGAGAGCCTTAAAAAAATATGATGTCTTTACTCATATACCGACAAGAGTTATACTATTTCTAGGCTAATGCTTCGACAGTGGAGTTAAATAGCACAATCTTGATAGTGCCATATAAGCATTCATACAATTCAATTAGGGAACTTAGTTATATATTGCTCTAAGAATACAAAAAACGAAATGGTAAAAATATGGTGATACTTTCACCAAACAAATTTTGTAATTTATATTAAGTCAAACATCTTCACCTGTTCCTAAATTTCAAATTTGTTAACATTCACGGTCTTAAAAGGTTCATATATTTTATTATTATCAGCGTGTCTGATCTTTGTTTATTTAAAAATTGATTTTTATTAGAAAGCTCGAGTTAGTTAGAATTTTTTTTTTATTTTATTTCGAGCTACTTACGTGCACATAGCGTATAAATTTTCAATGTAAATTAATTGAGATATGAAGCTCAAAGTAATTTTTATTTGTTTTAATTTAAAATGGGTTTTTTAAAACATTTTTTTTACTCTTTTTGGAATAAATATATTACATGATTTGGGTGTTTTTATTTCCGATTCAATTTTTGACCATTAATTGGTAATTATAAATTAATAAAAAAATATTAAAAATTGTTTAAGCCTACCCTTGTATACCCTAATACGGCTCGCCACTGAAATCTATGTAGGATTGTTTGACGAAAATTGATTCTTATTTATTGTAAACGATAAAATTAATTATTTATTTATCTTGATACAAAATAAATAAAAGAATATACAAAAGTTGTTTGACTTAACAAAAAGAACAATATAAAGATACAATAATATTACACTGCATATTGATTAATCAATTGTCCATTATATTTAGATAAAAGTTTTTGTTATTTGTAATCAATTATATTATGCCTATAATCTATATATATATGATAATGAAAATAAATAAGAAAAATCGATTTTCAATTATAATATGATGAAGAGAAAAAATCGAGAAAAATAAATTCTGTATAAATATTAGGTTTATTATAATTTTTATATAATAAATAGGTGAAGGGCTGTATATATAATAATATGCGATGATGGGAAAAAATGATGATAAATGTTACAGATATTATGCACAACCGCCACAATTTATACATTTTATAGCAATATTATATTAACCCAGATATTCTTCGATTTTTTCCCACAGATGGTATTTAATATTATACGTGTATTGAAATAAATGGGGTCGATTTTTAATTCTTTTTTTTAAATATCGATAGGGATAATTAAAATAGATTTAATATTTTTTCCAATTTCCATATTAAATTTAAATTTGCATAACTTAATAAATTTTATGCGAGATTTCTTATATTGATTAACAAAAAAAAACATTAAATTTTTTAAAACAATTGTACAATTTATAATCTAAAAATATTATAGTCACATAATGAAGTGGCGAAATCTTTGGGAAGCTAAAATAAACATTGAATTGTCTATACAAAATTCAAGGTTTAATTTAGCTTCCCGAAGATGTCGCCACTCTCATTGTGTAACTAAACATTTTTAGATTATGATAATATATAATTAAAAAAAAAATCGGTTCTAAACACTCAGCCAAACTGGGATGTTGCTTTTTGCAAAAAAGTGGTATGGGTCCAATAAAAAAGTAAAAATATGCTCCTACTAAATTTGCCTATAAATCTGATTGACAAAAGTTAAATTGGAAAATTTTAGGATCACCCTATAATTCTGCAGAAGTGGCCCATCCTAAATGCGTAAAAATTTTAATTAATAATTAATTCTGAAAATTTCATAAAAATCGCAAGAAGTTGAGACATATCCATTCACTGATGGTATATATACCTATACAAGGCCGTAGTAAGGGAGGGGGGTTTTGGGGGTTAAAAAATCTACAACTTAAGTTTTAAGAGATGTAGTCCATCGTTCTCTTATCAGCTTCTAGGAGGCGTTAAAGGATTTTTTTGAAGTTTCTGCAAAAAGTTTAATAAATTTTTAGTTTGATTTAGAAAAAAACTCTGATTTTATAAGCAAAGTTCACTATAAATATTTTTTTTATATTGTTTATTAAAACAGTTTCGTTCGGCTTGCCGCTTATGTTACATTTTCCAGCTATATTTTTACCAAAAAAAATAAATGGTGACCCCTCCTCCTTTTTGACCCAGAGACAAATAAATTGAAAGTACAGGACCGCTAAAAACACATCCTATATAGAAATTTGGCCAAATCTGTTCATTAGTGTAAAACATTCTTCATTTGTCATATTTTTTAAAACATTTGACCAAAAAAATGTATGGGAGCCGCTCTTCCCTTTTGATCTAAAGACCTCAAATCCAATACCAAACTATAAAAACTTGGCAAACAATAAACATCAAATAACATTTAAAATTTAACACAGATTATTAAAATATAATTTCTAAAATTTAACTGCACCCAGCTCAATTACATATGAAATTCGCATGAATAATAATAATTTAAAATTTATATACGAATCTCACTTATATGGAACAAGTTTATTATAATATCATCATCACACTGGCACTAAAATGTATATTAAGTGTACCTATATATATGCGATTAAATCATATTTATCCAGAAATTACAATGTAACATGAGCAGTACGACAGCTAGATCTTTATTATCCTGCAAATTATATGGGTTGGTATACTTCTTGGTATATGATTTAAAAGTCAAAGTGAGATTTAATACTGTAACATGTAATTTAAATGTGAATGAAAGTGCCAATTACCTGTATCTATATATATGCGAATACGTTTAAAATTTAAATCGTATACATAGCTTTTATAACACAATATAATTATAATTTTATTTGGTTTACTTTACAGCCAAACCTTGTTTTATGTATAGATTTTTTTATAGTTTACCTTTTTTTAGACAATAATTCTTAATACAAAACTTAAAAAAAAACTGTAAAAAACATATGATATGTTCTAGTTTATACTTTCAAATTCTATGAAATCTCATAATTGAAAAATCTATGATTTTTTAAAATTAATTTTCATAAATTTTTGTTTCTTCTAATATTTTAGTTTTTTAGTTCTTCTCTAATTAAATTAATTTTATGTTCTTCCTTCTTCAATTCTCATAAAATTTCATGAACATTTATAGAAAACTTAATCAATTTCGTGAATTCTTATAGGAATTTATATGAGTAAAAGAAGTTTTTTATGGTGACATGACATAACACCCAAAGACATAACGCCCAACCGCTATAACAATTCTAATTCTAAAAACATCATAGCAGCCAAAATAAAAATCCATTGCTTTGTTTACCATTTTTAGAAGGGAAATTTTATCTGTTTTTAGCGGTTTAAGCTTGGTAAAGCATTTGAGCGTTATTATTGAAAAATCAACGGAAATTATTATTGAAATTGAAAAAACAATAATCAAATAATTTTTACTCAAAATTTTTTTTTTATCCAAATCTTTTATATATATCTGGCATAATAATTTTGTACGAGATGTTGGAAAACTTTAATGCCGCGCAAACTGGCAATTGAGTATGTATAAAGCAGAAAATATTTAAAAAATATACGATGTTAATATTGTGACACATTAATTTGAAATTAAAAACTGGAAAATAAAATAAAAAAGCGCAAAACACATAGATTTTTCTATATATGTTCTGTTGAATTTCTTTTGCAGCATAAACTCATGCGAGAAGGATTTTTTTTATTTAAAAGAAACAAGGAATTTTAAATGACGTACCTACTGCTTTTAATTAGGGAAATATTTCTGGCATTTTTTTTATTGAAAAATAATTTTAAAAGTTTTTTATATTGTACATATTAAGACAGCGAAGAATTAAAAAATAAATAGGGAGGATTTGTATAGGTGGACACTCAACATGTTCAAAACTTTGATATTTTTTAAATGTTTGTAATAAAAAAAACTCTTAGAAAACTGTTTTTTTAATTTTAAATTCAGTGGATTTTTTTTTAAATAAATAATTTTATAAGTCTAGTTGTTTGCTAGACTAGCCACTGTAACCAACCAACCAACCAATTTTATAAAAATAATTAATTACATAAGTATTTAAAATGCAATAAAACATGAACGACAAATAAATCAAAATTTTTAGGGTTTATAGAAAACAAACGAAAATTTCTATTTCATTTTTAAAGATCTCGTGCGCTTTGTTGTTATATTAGATTGGTTGCTATAAAAATAAACATTTTTCGGTTATTTATAATAAAGAAATGTAAATAACATGTTTCATAACTTTTTTGCTGTTGTTGATATGATTTATCGTGAGCGTGACTAGCAGCAGTCATTTAAATGCGATTTATCGCGTCCGACCCGCATATAGTTTAAGGCGCGCTTATATTATAGTTATAGGTAAACTTTAACAGAGTTTATCAAAAACATAATTGTTAAACATAGTTTTTTTTTAAATTAAAGTAAATTAGATATTAATAATATCGAAAATATGTGTTATAAAAATACGTTGAGTGTCCACAGAAACAGAGTAAAAAAATGTATAAGTACATTTTTAGATGATTTTCCATAATATTTTCAAACTGGCATAAATTATAACATAAAAAGACAATGAGTCATTAAATGTAAATTACATATATATTTTATTTGCACCAACAAAATACTCACACTATGGAATCGCATTTATGGAGTTTCTACGGCAAAGGTGAAGAGTGGCTCTTAGTTTTTTTTTATGGAAAATATGAGCAAATAGAGAAACTTTTTTTTAGCAGAAGACTGATTTGTCCAATTTTTTCGAGTATTTAATGGTTCTATAATCTGGAATTGAATTTCGGGACTCAAGGTCAAAGTAGTAAAGAGGCTTCTATATGTTTTTTTTAATGAAAATGGATCTAGTCGTAACTTAAAAGGATATAGAAAAAGCACCATCCCCGTTTTACATGGGGCTCTCGGACCGATTTTTTTATTTCTATTTATTATCACATCTGCGGACAAAGTTATATTAAATTATAAATTCAAATTAAACTCGCTTTGTGTTACCCTGCGCATAATCTATATGCACGCTTATAAAGTTTAAATTATAAAATAATATGCAACTGATAGCATAAGTTTTATGTATACAAACGTGATATATTACCATATACTGCTATGTAGACCTACCGCAACATTGACTTGACGTTCCTTGTTTATTTTGTTTTGTATAATAATTTATTTTAGCAGCCTTTTATATTTAATCACTTTTAGATTAGATTTTCACAGCGGGCAGCATATATTCAATATTGTTCTCATTCGCACAACTAATCAATCTTCTTTATTTTGTATGCGCATATATAACTCGCGTGTATCAAATAGAATATCCTTAAGGGGGATAGTTTGAGGTGAAAATTCAAGAAATCGTGATTTAGAGATAGATGCATTTTACATTGCTTCTAAAAGTTTATGCTTAAGACAAATTTATAAAAAATAAAAATAATTAAATAAATTGTCTTCTATATAATTCTTACAATTCTGACGATTTTCTTATTGTATTCCACAATTTTCGGAGTATCCAGAAATATGCGCCACAAGTTTTTCTCATAATAAAAAACAGACTATAAAAAAACTTGTGTAAAATGAGCATTTAAAATAATTAAATTTTCCTTTATAATATTTTAACGGTTTTAGAGGATTTAAATGACTATAAATTATAATATATCAAATTCTTCAATTTATTATCATTTAAAATAAGCTGTTATAGATAAGTTTCAACAACATCCAATACATATGTTCAATAAAAATAATTCGGATGAACTATTAGAAAATAATTATATGGGTGTCTTGGCCTATAGATATGATTTTTATAGAGGTGGTAAAAATCTAAAAAAAACACTTTAATATCTATGTATGAAATTATTGTTATTTTCTTTAAAAACTTTTTTTTAAAGTTATAATTAAAACGTAAAATTATTTACAAAGCTAAATATCTATATAGTCAAAATTGTACGATATATATATATATATGCGAGCAATAAAGTATACATTATTCCACTTATTTATTAGCATACTTGAGCAAACATATAAAAAAAGCTTAAATTTCAAAACTTTTATCGATGGAAGCTAACTATATAAATACTATATACATTACCACCACAACCGCATCTAAATTTTATCTATAAATTATCGGTTTTATTTTACCAATTTTATGCGGGTTTTATTAAAAACCACACTCCACCATACCATATTATATATCAGTGATGCCCGAGCAGAACCTCAGTTTGCTCCACCAGCTCCAAAAAGGATATTTAAAAAATATTAAAAAAGAAATAGCTCAAATCGCTCTTTTAGTTTAATCTTAAATTATATAACATAAAAATATAAATTCGCATTGTTATCTTCAAACTTTTGTTTTGATAATAATCATCCCTATTATTTCAAAAAAAAAAATTATACAATAGATTTCTTTTTTTTAATATTATAGCTCTTGGGCCACAAAATGTTAGGCCACGATGCTCTATATTATAAGCTGCGAAAGAAAAACTATCATTGAGTCAATGACACGCAGTAAATGCTGCACATATTGTGCTAATATAGAAGGAAAGCTGCAGATCGAATATTTTATTTGAAAAATATTATTTTAAATAAAATCTTTAACTCAATTAACTGGCGGTGTAAAATATAAATTTTTTCAACAACTAAGTTTAAGTATTATATATAGAGAAACATTACTTTAAAAAAATGGGACTAAAAAAATTAAACAATTTTTTTTTTAAATATTTTCAATTAAAATGTCTGCGTGCATAAATTAAAATAATATTTTTTTTAACATCTACTTTTGCGGTAATTTGTTACATAATATAAAAATAATTGACAATATTATATTATTAATCCAATTATTATTATTAAAAATCCAATTATACAAATCAAAATGTCGCTTTCGTAATAAACGAAAAAAACCG
>JANSTW010047224.1:0-12562 GCA_027564275.1 Diadocidia ferruginosa
TGATGAAAATTCATCGATTATTGATTCTGATAATTTAATTTATAAGAAATCTTTCTTAATACCAACTACAAATCCAACAGAATTGAGCGAAGATAAGGGACTAATAAAAACAACACCGGCTTCATTCACATTAATTATTGATAGCGACACAATACCGGAAGCTGCAATCCGTCCTCAAGAACGCATAAATTTCCCATTATTTAAACAAGACAAAAAAACTGATTTAAACGTGGATTTTACAAATAATAATGTAAGACGTTGGGAGCTCCCTTCAAAAAACAACGCTAAAATTATAGTTGGTAGTGATGAAAATGTGCCAAAGTCAGAAACTGGAAAACATGCATTGCCATGGGTAGATTTTAACATAGATAGTGAAGTTAAATCTGACTTTAAAAAAGAAAAATATGCACAAAAGTATTTAATAACAGAAATAAACAGCGCAAACGAGAAAGATTTAAGTTTGAATAAAAATTTAGAAGATAATCAACCAGATAAAAATAATCAACTTATTATATGGCCAAGATTAAAACAAACAGATAAAGATAACATACCTAAAAATATAACTATAGAAAATAACTTTACAAATGAAAATAAAACCAAGTTTAATATAGCTAATGTAAATGAAATTCCTTCTTGGCCAATTGAAGTGATGCCTGCTACAGAAACACAAAGTTTTACTACCACAATGCATCCAATTCAAAACTTAAGTGATGAAAATCATGGTTTCGAATTTCCTCTTAATGAACCCGACATTGATAAAATCAAAAATGCATATTCTAAAGGCATCATTATAATTAAACCTATTAAAGACCAATCTACATCTGATCCAAATCAATCATTGATAGAAATTTTAAACTCAAACTTCCATAAACAACCTCAATCAAACAATTTTTTAATTAGTAATAATACTGATAACGGATTATATCAACTTACGTCACCAATTGATAATGACCTTATCAACGATAACCATGAAGTAACTGATATAACAAAGGAAACAGAAAATACTAAAATTCAAAATGACTTAAATGAAAAATATATGGAAGAATTAGTTCTTGTTAACAGAGACCAAGAAAAACTTGAAGAACCAAATATTAAAATTTCTACAGCAATGGGAAAAGAAAATATAAAAAAAAAGGATCTAATAGTAAGTTCAAAAAAATGAATCTTTCGAAAGACTAAAACATAAACTTTAAACTAAAAGTTAAAATTAAAATTAAAATAATAAAATTTCTATAATTCTTATAAATATACCTAAAAAATTGGATACTTTTTAATTCATTTTTAAAAATGTTTTATTTCCTTTATAGTAAAAGAAACTAAGGATAAATTAGTTACAATTCAAGTTATTTCAAAACTTACCTCTTTAAAAATTTAACATAACACATTTGAGTTTAAAGATTTTTAAATAAACATAATCATTACTTCAAATATCGAATAAAATAAATTTTTTAGGTTGACTTTCCAACAGTGAAATTTCCACTAAGTAACAATAACAACGACAACAGTGGAGATCGTGAAGAAAACTTACATAAAATTGTTTCAAATGATGATGAATTCCACCCTCAAGCAACTAATTCTATTGCTACTGCAGCAAATCCAACTCAAATCGGCCAAAATGAACCAGTTGCACAAAATTTCCAACAAAGCCCACCTATTGTACATCAATCTAATCAAGTTTTTTTCCAAATCGATGATCCAACTTCGATTGAGCAGCCTTCGCAACCTAGCGCAACATTAATCTAAAAAGCCAACTAAAATTATTTTTTCTTAATACATATTTTACAACTCCAGAACTTAAAACTTTGATATCACTTTTCTCAAATTTCATTTATTAATATCATTATACAATAATGACAAAAAAAAAATTTCCTTGATACAAAAGCCTTGCGATTTTTATACTAAAAAGCGCTTTAAAACTTGTAACTTTTAAAAAGTTCTAAAATATATTTACCAAAAATATTACAAAAATTGAAAGTTTTGTTTTTAAGCAATTAATTGTACAAAAAATTCAATCAAAGATAAAATTAATCGTTTAAAAATAATTTATTCAATCACATTCATAATTTTTTTTATTTGACAACAAGAAGTTTAATATGATTATAATTGAATTTTAGACTTAAAGAAACTTTTGTATTAAAAAAAATTATTAATGTTTTTTTGGATAAAAATGTTTGTTGATTAATATTGGTGATATTTTGAGCATTTCTTCTCTTTAATGAAAACTTTTATTTTGTGATATATTACATATTTTGTAGCATTTAATTAAGTCTATTTTTAATTTGTAAATAAATTTTGATATAGTTTCCTTAGATGTTTTAATAAAAAAACATCAAAATATTAATAGCTAAAACGTTATGAAATTTGAAAAATAGTAAAAAATACTTACTGCAAAGATTGAAAAAAACTTTACAAAAGTAGAAAATATAAAATAACACGACTAAAAACAAAGTTATAATTACCTTATTCAGGCTTTTATAGAATTAATGCTAATAAAGTTGTCAAGATTTTATAACATGAAGAAAAAAGAATTTAAACTAAACTAAAAACTAGCTAGTCTGCCGCTTAGACGTTTAATAGTTACAAAAATCATTTACATCCTCCACTGACAAAACTACCTTTCTATCAATAGACTTCTATCTTTTAAATGGACTTTTTTCACCGTTAAATTGGTATTAAATATTTTTTTAATAACCAACAGGTATCCTCATAAATTAAACATAAAAAAATCAAATGAATTTAGTACATATCTGACTGACTGCATCTAATTTCATTTTTTAATTTGAAGAAGTTCCAACAATTGTTTATAAAAATACAGTAGAAAAAATCACTCATTGTCAGTTTGTCTTTTTACCTCAGTTAACTCAAAAACATTATTCCCACATTATTAAAAAAAAAATCTTTGCAACAAATATTATTTCATTTATGATCCATTAAAAAGTGATGACACGATTTTAAGATAAAAAAACTATTTCTATTTTGCACGCTTTTTTCGGTAGAAAATGCAAAAGAGGCACTACCAGCCTTTTTGCAAATAGCCAAAATCCTTTCAGAAGTCATCAATCTTGTATACAAATTTTTTTACTGTAATTGCAATTATAAGTTACATTTTACTTCGCTAAATCAAAAAACAATTTAACATTTTGCATTGGACTAGTCAAATTTTGAATTAATCAAAAGCATTACATCGAACATAATGTGAGTAAGTATAATGCTACATCCAATAAAGCAGTAATCAAAAGTATACATTTTTATTGGCCTTTTTAAGATGCTTTGCAAACGTTGAGATGGGACTAATAATAATAAAATGAGGATTATTTTTGAGGTGAATTTAATTGAAGTACTGCTCTAAGAGACAAAATTTAACATAATCCAAAAACTACTTTTAAGAGTATGAAATATAGCGCATTAAATAAAACAATGCAAGAAACATTGTAAAAAAAAAAATTCGTTTGGTAGTAACATTTTAATTTAAATTCATTTATTTACTGCGTAATATCAAAATAATTGGACGATAAAAAGACCAAAAAAGTACAAAGCCGTCAACGACGGAAAAAAATTGCGATAGTAATGAACAAAAAAGATAAACACAAATGAATGGACCATCAAGAAAAATAAAAACAACGCATTTACATATTTCGAAAATGAATAACAGGATAATTGAAGATCCCAAAGAAACCAAAATCAAATCATCGAACACATAATCATCAAATTAAATTATACATAACAAGTTACGTAAAAATTAATTAAAGATAAATGTGACTTAAGAAATGACTTCAAAATTTCCGAAAATCAGAAAAATACGATCATGATAAGAGCAAGTTTACTTTGTTGACTTGTAGACGGCCAACTCGCGTTCATAACGTTTTTTATCATCTTCAGCACGTTTCTCCCATTCTGATTTGTCTACAATTTTGCCCCATTCAACGCCAGCAGCTTTCGCAACATCAGCGACACTCATGCCAGGCTTCTTCAGACGTTCGCGGTTTTCCTGCATCCACAGAAAGAATGCAGACATAGCACGCTTCGGTGCATTTGGATCTTTAGTCTTCTTAGTTACTCCTTTAGGTTTAGCCATTATTATCAAATCTAAAATAACAGTCAACAAAACCAATATCATATAATAATAAAAACAAACCAGAAAAATAAGCAATATAGGCTACCAATAATCAAAGTCAAAAGTCTATGTAGCAAATACCTAAACACAACGAAAAACTGAACACGTTATTATACGTTTAAGATTCAATTTTAAATAAATGCGGAAAATTTAACCGCTAATTATTAGCTAATATTAATTAGAAAATTTCCAATATTTATTTCAATAAAAATTTTTAAGACAAAAGAAAATTTACAAACAATAAAACAAAAAAAAGTAGTAATAAAAAAACATAGGTAAATTGAGAAAATAAAAAAACAATGAAAAATATATACCCGTAAGGCTTAAAAAATTTTAAAACCAGATAACCAAACAATTTTTATAAATTGACATAACCTATACCAAAAAGTTATTTTGAAAGAACGGCCTCTACATGTGAATGTTACTTTTAAGTCTTGCCACAAAAAGTTAGGCAAAACAGGAACTTAGGTGTTCAAACTATTAAATTTTACAAACTATTCAAAGACAATAAATAAAGCTAACATTCTTATAACATTTCCAATCATGAAAAAAAAGTAATTGTTAGTTATGTTTATATGAAAAGCTCGTCGGCAAAAACGCTACACAGTATTATTATCGAATATTCTGAGTGTTAATTAAATTGCCCACTTTTCTCCGATTCTGAAGCGATACAGACGAGACAGAACCACCAATAGCTGAATCTTTAATAGACTCATCTACTTTCCAACAATTCCAGATACGCATTGTTTCATCAGCACCCAAAGACATTACAAAAGAACCATCTGGATTCTGACATAAACCTAAAACACGACCGCCGTGCCCTTTCATATCCGCCACATGCTGAAACGACGGCTGTTTGTCCGATCCATTTACTTCATAATGCCACAAACGTACACCAGGATTAGGATTGCCATGACCGGTAATCATCTCTTTGTAAGTTTTATTAAAAAGAATTCCGCTGACCTAAAACTGTTATTATTGTAACTTATAAAAAAAATACGCTATTATGTACCTGACTGTAAGTGTCGTGAGACGAATGAGCAGTACCAGTAGAAAGATTCCATATCCTTACTGTGTGATCATTTGTACCACCACCAGTAGCCACCATATTTGAACCACCCAAACCAAGGAAGGGCACATACTCTATGGCTTTCACAGTAGCGCGATGATCCGCGAAAGTCCATAAAACTTTCTAAAATAAAATAAAAAAATCAACAAAATATACTATTTTATAATTACAGGCTCAGCAGCAGCAATTTGAGATTGTTCCCATACGTTAACAAGACAATCGGCTCCTCCACTAGTCATAAAACGTTCATCTTCACTCCACTTTAAGCCACAAACTTTTTGTGAATGATTTTCAAAAAAACTAAATTAGACATTAAAAAAAATGAAAAAAATAGAGAAATTACCCAACAAGTGATCGTTGAATACGAACATCATGATGATATATCCTACCCGAATGAGTTCCATACGATAAAATCCCTTGCTTTCTCCAGCAACCACAGCCAATTCCATTCATTTGAGCGTTTAAAGTACGAACACATTGATTACGATTGACATCAAATATCTAAGTGCTATTTTTTAATAAAAATATTCACTCTTCTATAAAAATTTAAGAACTAAGTATACTAACTTTTAGATTTCCATCGCTTAAACCAATAGCTAAAAAACGACCTTCTTGAGACCACTTAATAAGAGTAGGATAAGATCCCGGTTCAATATCTGTCAGGACATCTGCATCACCCTTGTCCGCATTCCAAATATATATGGTTTGACCCAAACCAACCGCTACAATATTAGAAGAACTCCAATCCGTTAAAGAACAATCTAAATTTAATAAACCAACGTTTAACAACATCATTTACAAAACAATTACAAAAATCGTCTAATATTCCTGGAGCATCTAAGATCCTTTCTGGACTTTTAGCAATATAACGCCTCGAACGTTTCACGCTACCCGATGGCTTCATACAAGAGTAAAGCACATTCTGACTAGGTCCCAACGCAGCTTTAGGTGCAAAGCCTAAAAAACAAGATTAATTTATAAGATATTAATTAAGAACAGACCTTTTCTAAATGCACACACCTTATCTTCTAACAATTCTTCATTTTCAGCAACACGCATTGTTCTAAGCTTCGTTTCACGTTCTCGTCGTGACGCAGGACTCTCTTCAGAAGATACAGTCTTGTCCTATAAAAACCGCAAATCAATAATGAAAAATACATTAAAAAAAAGTTACCGATGTTAAAAGATGATTTGCTAGTTCGAGTTGCTTTTCACTCCGAACACTGACGTAACGATCACCCATAGGCACTTGACCCTGTCGGTAGTTTAAATTTCGTGAAGGGGTTAGTTCCAGCTTTTTCATCATTCTTGTCGGCCAGAGTTAGCTAAATTTAGAATCGTATGCTAGCAATGCAGTATTATCTATAGATTATACAGTAGCGCAAAATTTCAAAAACCTAATAAAATAAAACAAAAAATTCCCGCCAAAATTCAATATTTAACAAAGAAAATCATTTAATAATTCATGTTTTAATGAAAAGGATCTAATATTTTTTCTTTTCTTGCAAACAAAAAATTAAGAGAAAAATTCAATACTGGAGAATAAAGAAAAAAAGACTTAAAAATATTATAGGGAATTCGGACCAATCTACCCAAATTTTAAATTGCCGAAAAATCATACCATAGCTACGACGAATCGATTCATATGACTATGGAGGAATAGAATCATTCTAAAAAAGTTGAGAAAATTCGACCAAGAGGCCGTCACAGAGCAACTTAATAACTACCACTGACAACGCCACCACTACTAACACTGCTGAATTGTGTTGTGAGGAAAACAATCTCCACTACTAAAACTATTGCCAGCACTATAACTACTTTCCACTACTTAGTGTTTCAAGGCGTATATAAAAAAATGAGCCATAGTAAAAATGTATGAGGAAAAATGGCTCAAAAAATTGCACTGCAACTATAACCACTATTGAAGTTGATGCTGTTATTGGTAATACTGGAAATGATGGCGTTGGTTTAATGATGCTGTTGGTTTTTTATAGTTAGTTGAATAAACATAGAAGAATAACAGAAAACAATCGAAATATAAGAGCAATCAATGAAAGAGAATGAGAGAGCCTTTTCTTTCATTTTCCATTCAATAAGTGTTGTGTAGTGGCATAATGGCAATAAAGACAAAACCTATAACAGCTCAATGTTCTTCTTTATTGCAAGGCAAATGGCTTGTTTTGAACAGAATGTAAAAGCGTCTCATTTCATTCATACGTACGCATTGCAATAAAAATAAAGAAAAACGACGCTTTTTACCCAAACAACATTTTTTAAATGCACACAACTTCGAAGACATTTTGTTGTCGTGGCCAATGTTAACAAAAGTGATGAGAAGAGGCGCTTTTCTCAGCGAAATAACAACAACACAGGCAGAGTAAAAAAGAGACGCTTTGGAGAACACATTCGATAAAACACATAGTTGTCAACGACACATTCAACAACAAGGCACCAAAACTTGAAGAAATTTACGACTTTCAACGAATAAACATACAACGTTTTCTTAGTTTTTGGTTGTTGTTGATATTGTTCTTACATGTCAATCGAAAAAGCGCTTCTATTACTTGAAACATATGCCAAAAAACAGAAAACGGAGGTTAATAACAATTGTAGTTGAGATGAAAAAGAAAAAAGCGAACATGAACATTTGAAATCTTTCATTTTTATAAAACAGAAAAATAGAATACTAGCAAAAAAAAGAAAACGTAGAATGCGAGAAATTTGAACAAAAAATCACACATAATTTTAATTTTAAAGACATAAACAGTTCATGGACAAATAACAAAGTAACTGTTCGACAGGATGTTCATTTTAAACCTAGCAAAGTTTCTTTCAATTCTTTCCTTTATTGTGCTAAAATGCTGCTTTTACGAGTAAAATATAACGTTCTCCTCAGTCAAAAACTTTTGTTTATAGGTAGCATGTTCTTGATTAAAAAATAATAAACGAAGTAGTAATGTAAAAAAAAGCAAATTAATGACTAGAGTTCTAATTCGGCCAACACTAGTTGCCAAAGATATATAAATTCGGTAAAGTTACACATGCTATAAAAATAAAAGCTAAAAACCAGCAACTTAATATTTTACTTTAAAAGTTAATTTTTTGAAGATTATTTTGAAAATTTCAATTTCGTAGTTTACTTATCTAATAAGCACTACTTAGCGACTCGACTTTAGTTAAAAAGATAAAAGCAACGATTTCGGTAAATAATGTTCAAAATATCGTTATAATCTTTTTTATAAAAGTTTATAATGTCTTTCTAGTTAATTTTTTAGTGTTAAATTTATTTCCCCCTTTAGGAGTAAAAACCTTAACAAAATAATGAAAAGGTTATGTTGCATACATTTACTAATGTGAAGAAAAAACTGCATATATAGGAAATTACTTTTTACTATTCGGCATGCAAAAAATTCAAAACTGCAATAAAATAGCATTAAAACAAAAGAATAAAGCATCATGCTTTCCAGTTACCAAAATACTCCAAAAGAAAACTTATAAGATAAGAATGTTCATTTTAGACAACAATATATGGATTATTTATGAATAACACACATGGATAAACCACTTAAAAACAATCGGCCCCTCCTTCTAGCATGCCATAGTAAAATACTGCCTTTTCGTGCAATTTTGAATGGATAATGAAAAAACAACGATGAGTTTTGGCGGGAAAAATGAGGCAAAAACAGATTTTTCTGTCCATAAAACCCAAAAATCATCTTCACTGTTTTAATTAATATGAAATAGAGAGACTGTTTTTACACATAACAAAATTACAATATGAATCTACTATTCTAAAAATATAGAAATACTTTATAATATTAGGTCCGTAAAATGCATTACTAAAATCTTCGAGAAATTAGTATCTACATACCTCATAAAAATTGCTGCAAATCATATCTTTTTTTAGCTTACTATATGGTAATTTACCAGACATTCTTTTCTATTGCTTTTACACTTTGTTTATGTGCTGCTAAGTAAGCATAAATATGTCTCAAAAAACTTAATTTACCATTTACTACAATAGTGAATACGTTTATTCAATAATACACACATCGACAAAATGGAGACTATTTTCAAATGTTATAAAAAAAACATAAGGTAAAAAAGGTTTACTTGATTATCGTGTGATTACCAAACTGAGGAATTTCGCTCTATTAAGCTTGAAAATGGCAAACCATAAACACAAACGTAAAAGAGATAGATAAAAATTCAACAAACGAATAATGTGAAGCGTTTATATATGATTTGAAAAAGTTTATAACTGAAGATTTTGAGCGCAAAACTTTTTTCCCGCCTAAAAGTATTTTTCCCGCAAAACAAGTAATATTGGCAAAGTGCATTTAATTTTTTTGTTCTTGGATGGAATCAAATAACTGTGTGGCGCAAAATCTAATGTGATTTATTTGGTTAAAACCGAATACAATAATTAGCTTTACAAAATATTTTGTGTGCAAATGTTTTTGATACCTTAAGGTTACAAAAAAGGTTAGACTACATTTACTGAAGATGTTTTTTAGACAAAGACGTCAATTTTAAACTAGATATTATTACAATGTTTATTTCATTTTATATAGTGCAATATATATAAATGCTGGACCAAGTTATAAACAACGAAAAACATTTTTTGGAATGAAAATTATAGGGAAACTACTTTTATGGTTGAAATAAAAGTTCTATGAAGTCATATTTAATATTTGAATATATATTTTGTATGGTATTTTAGGTCTTTATGGATGACCGACCACTTCACGCCATTTTTTTAGATGAGAGTCCAGCGTTTTTACATTTTACAAATAAATATTATAATTCACTTAGATCTGATGTAATAGTTTCAACTTATCAGCTCGTTAATAATAGTTTGCCATCACGTCTAGGAAATATTTACTTATTATCATCTAATTTCACTGTAAAGCGCAAAATTGAACTGAATAGCGGTGTGTTTCGATTTGAGGTATTTTGTAATCCTAGATTAATTAAATTTAGCTTAGCTTTTAGGCTTTTCCTTATACGTCGAAAATAATTGCTTCTTTAACAAATGGACGGCTAGCTGTTGTAGATGTAAACTCAGACTTTCAACATCTTTCGGGTGTTTTTTCAGGCGGAATTCTTTTAGATGTATCTGTAAATTCGCAATCGAATAAGTTACTTACATGTGATGATTACGGAGAATTGATTATAGCAGATATGGAAAACTTAGATTTAAATCGCCATTGGCTGGCTCATAAATCAAGATTTGGTCTTGTAAGTTTCTAATTTTTATAACTAACGATTACTTTTTTTTGAACATTTTTTAAAATTTTTTTTAAAGCGTTATAACGCTTTCTTGACACGTATGATTACTTTTTGTATTTAAGTCAGTTTGTGAAGTCTGGAGTTGTTGCTGGTTGGGGGACACTGTTGTTGCTAGTGGTGCTGATGATGGACTTGCAAAAATTTGGGACATTCGAACTGGGTCACATCCTCAAAATGAAAATAATTCTCATGAAAGTGGCGTTGTTTTTGTGAACAGCTATGAGGGTGATGATAATTTTTTGTTAACAGGTAGTTATGATGAGCATTTGCGATTGTTTGATTTGAGGAATTTTAGCTGTCCTCTCTTAGAGCATAAGGTTTGTATCTTGTATCACTTAATTATAATGTAAATTTTAGGCTGTGTTAACTTTTAGTATTATTGCTAATTTTACATATAACAATTTTTTTTTCTTATTTTTTTCTTCTTATTTTTTTCATGTTTAAAGTAAGCTGTTTCGTGTGTATCAAAATTTTTGAAAATTAATTTTATGTAATTCTAAAATTTTTTTTTATAATATAATTTTTATTCAGTTAGTAACTTTAAAAAAATTGCTTATATTTTAATTTTTTAGCTCAATGGTGGTGTTTGGCATGTTGAAAAAATGGCTGGGGATGATGAGCTCTTTTTAGTGGCTTGTATGTATGGCGGATGGAATATTGTGTTAAAATCAAATTCTACTTTTTCTACAATTCAAACATGCAGTTCTATTGGTGAAAATTTACTATATGGAGTTTCTTCGCAACAAGTAGCTGATAGAAAGTTTCGTATTGCGTCTTGTACATTTAATGATAAATGTATTCGAATCCACGACGCAACAATTAATCTTTAACCATAATTACAACTTTTAATGTTGGAGATATTCATTTTTAATTTTATTAAAAAACATTTCTAAAATATTTTCAGGATCTGAGAGACTTTATAGTCTGTACTTTTTAAACATTTTAATTTTTTTCTGAATTTTAGAATAGGTAATTTTTTAAATTAATATTAGGAAACTAATTTCTTACCTCTAAAATAATATCACTTATTTTTAGGCCTTTTTATTTGAGTTTACTTAAGAATGGGTTGTTTATCCGTATTGCCTTAGCAATTAAATTTTTATTCTTTTGTTATCACAATTCTAATCAACAGATTTTTTGCTCTAGTCATTTCAAGTGTATTAAAAGGGTTTTATGTTGAAAGAATTTTTTTTACAATTTTTAAATATAATTTTTTTGCACTTTTATGTTCCTTTTTACTTATGCATTTACACAGTATTTTTTAAAAGTAATTGTTTATAACAAATTGGTAGTTTGATAAATTTTTATTTTAAATTTATTGCTATATATAATTGAGCGGAAAGTTAACTTGTTAAAGAGGAATTAACAATGCAAAATGTTTAGTTTTTGGCTCCAAATAATTTATCTTTTTCTTTTTATACCCAGTCAAATAATTTTTTAATGTTGTTATTTATTTACATTAAATTTACAATTTAGTGCCAGAGTAAAGTCGAATGTTTTTTTTAACCTGTATTGCTCGAGTTTTACGGGGTATAAACTTTTCTTATTTTTATATATATAATTTTTTTTGTCCTAACAAAAAATTTTTAATTTTTTTGATAGACATTGATCATTATTGTAAAGTTCAGGATCTGTAAATATGCCTTTGTAAATTGCAATATTTTTATCTTTAGAAAAGCTCACATTTTTAAACTTTTTACTCAAAAAACAGCTAAAATTACGAAACCTTTTATTTTTTTGGTCATTTTATAATGCAATGATATAAATTTTTATTATGTAATGTTCTATTACTATTAAAATTAAGTGCTTTAATATAAAATAGTATTGTAATTGAAAAATAGAAACTAATTTTTAGAGCAATTTAAAAAAAATTAGCGCTTTTTCCTTGTATTCTTGAAATTCAAAGCAAAAATTTGTACCTAAAAGTATTATATGTATTTTTTAAACCTGTCTTTTCGTTTTTAACGTATGTGTTTATTTTTAGTTTTCGTACTTAAATTTTTTGTACATTTATAGTATTGTTCATGCGTTTGGCATTATGCGTTGTTGTCATTTCCGTTTTAGTAAACAATATAGGGTAATAAATT
>JANSTW010047235.1:0-23837 GCA_027564275.1 Diadocidia ferruginosa
TTTAACGTCTAATACTTATTATCACATCATTCTCTCTGAGAACAAAGTTTTTTTTTTAAATAAAGGTCACACGCAGTACTTATACTTCCGCGATATGCAACATTACCGAGAAAAATTATATGTTAGGAAAATATATTCATATTCTTTGCATTATAATATTATATTTTTGATGGCATTATAGTGCAGATATTTGGAAAATTTAAAACGTAATCTTTTTATAAAATAAATTTTCTTTGAAATGTCAGTTCGAATATTTAAAAAAAAAATATTTTATTATTCAATATTCCCTGATTCTTAGAATTTTATAATTTTGTTTTTTTTACAAAAATGAATAAAATTAAAACTTTTTTCATAAGAATGATTAATAAAAAGTAGGGCTGTTCGATATTTGAAAAATATCGATATATAGATATTTTTAAAAATATCCATATTCTTTGATATATCGAATATCGAAAAGCAAAAAAAAAAGTTGTTGGTTCGAAGCTCGGTGGAGTCAAAAAAATCACATCTGGGCTATCACCTTTCATTCGCAGGTATATTAAAAAGCGATCGCAGTGGTTTGAAAGTCACCTCATCGATTACCAAAAAATGTGGCTAGTGTGAGTTGCTGACAACACTCCACCTTTGATATGCCCGTCAATTAAAACCAAGGTATCAAATAGCAAAAAGGGTAAAAATTGACCCTATGCTCCCTAAGTAAAAGACACGATGATGTTTATTATTTAACTATTCAAAAACAAATTTTGATTAAAAAACGATAATATCGAATATCAAATTAAAATTATCGATATATTGAAAATCCGAAAACATCGATATATATATCTATATATCGAACAGCCCTTATTTCGTTAAAATATACACTAATCTCTTATGCATGATGAATAAAATTAAATATATAGAGATCCTGCAAAATTATGAAGAAACCATAATATAAATAGGAATATAAGGTTTATTTAGTTTTTTCCTAGATTTCATTTTATACTACTAATCATCAGAAAATATCAAATTTCTCTGTTTTTATTTCTGTACTATTACTTCATCAGCCCGAGGACAAACTTTGTATGGATTCTTTGTATAATTTTTGGTTTTTACATACCAAGATTAACTGCAACATCTTAGTCGTATTGATTAATTTTTTTTTTACATTTCGGTTAAATATACACTTACCTCTTCAGTATGATGAATAAAATTATATAGATAGAGAACTTGCAAAACTATGCAGAAATCTGATACTAAAATCCTTCCTCATGACTGCAGTAAATGCGCTATCACTAAAAAAGCTTTAGTAAAAAAGTAAAAGCTAAAAGCTTATTAAAAAATAACACAAAATGCTATATGAACGCTGATGTGGTGGCTATGCGAAATTATTTATAATTAAACTAACTTTAGACATAGTTTAGAAAATTAATTTCTTTTTCACTCACATACACACTCAGAAAAAATTTAATTAATTTACTAATAAATTAACTAAACATTTTTCAATCAATAAAATTAGAATATAAAAAAAAGAAAACATTACTATTTGGCATTTTTCACCATTTATTTTGCAGATGCAGATTTTTGCTGTGGCATGGATACACCGGATAAAGCTAAAAATATATCCGGGTGGGCACCCGGCCGCGCACAAAATCGTGGTGCGTGATTTTAAAAGTTCATTAATTTAGATTTCATTTGTTTTTTTTTATAAATCGCAATTTATTTATTTTCTCTTTATACTTTCTATATATAGTTTGTTAGTTGCCCTTTATATAGCTTTTTCACGTAGTTATTTAGTGGTTAAATATAGTTAGAGTATCAGATCAGTAAGGCTGAGAAGTTTTTCGGACTAATTAGAAAAATACGTTGAATTCACGAGAAAAAAGTGTGTTTTTTAAGTTTTCTGAGGGATAACATGGATTATCGCTTCGGATATTTTCGCCTCAGAGAAAATACATCTGTCGAATTATTTCCTCAGCCAACTATATATCGTCTTTGCAAGAAAATATATCAAAAGGAATGAAAGGAACGCCTCATGAAATATTGCTTCGAGAAATTATCGCCTCAGTAAAATATTTGGTCGTAATGCATTCAGCAAGAGCTTCTTGCCCCTTTTATAATGTAGGGGACCTACCCCTGAGGTACCTCATATATTTTGATAGTGAAGGAAACCACTCCCTATTGCAGGGGAGGGGTTCAAAGTTTCAGATAAAAAACGTAAAAAATCAAACGACCCTTTCCTCTCCCTATTTTTAAATATATAAGAACACGTGGAGGTTGTACACTATTTAGCATCACCCAGGTCGCATCACCCAGGTCGCATCACGAGGAGACCCATAGGAAAGGATAATGGAATAAAAAATATTTAAAAAAAACTATTTGATTGTTTTCTATCAGTCTGCGCAGGGTATAACTATTATTGATCTTTTTAAAAAATATTTGAGAAGAATATTTGATCGTTTTATATTTGCAATGTTAACGGGTGAAAAAAATTAAGGGGTTAAATTTTTATGGAAATTCTCAGGCAATTTTCCATTAACAGAATAAGTAAAAAAAGCAACAATCGTTAATAACCTCCAAACATAATTTTTAACTGAGACGATAATTCGTTGAGTCTATATAATTTATCAAAGCAATAATTCGCGAGGTGGATTTTATCTTGAGGCGATAATTTATGCTACCGTCTGAAAAACTCATTAGCCTAAAAGTTAGTTTGATTTCTTTCCATTTTATTTGTAGTGTAGAAGCTTTACTTAAAATTGTCATGTAAATTAGTAGATTTAACTAGTTAATTTAAATAATTTATTACTCAATCAGGAGGTAAAATTATTGCAACTTTGATTATTTTAAAGCCACTTTCTATATATTTTTTTCTCCACCACAATGTTTGTTAAATTTTTTTAAATTTCAGTTTTTTTTATTATTTAAAAATGATTAAAGTTTTCTGCACTTATTATAATGTTAATTACTTTTTACTACAATAAGAGCACAGAGTAGAGTTTTTTTTATGGTGTACGAATGAGTTGTAAATAATTTGAAAAAGGTTTTTTTAATTAAGCTAAGTATACAACGATTTTTTGAAAAAATTCTATGTTAAAATTATGTTTTCTCTATATATTGTTTAGTATACTTACTAAATTTAACTATGCGACAGAAAAACTTGTATTAATTTAACTTCTTAAATTCAACAATTTTTCGCATTATTACCAACGAAATAATTTATAATTGTACCCTACATTTTATGATTTTATTTTTCCTTCACAATTTTTATGAAATTTCACGAGTATAAAACCTTACCATTGAAATTCTAATAATTTCAAAAATTAACATACAATTTCATTAAAAACTTTATAATTTACTAAAAATGTCTTAATAAATTTAACTCATTTCATATTTTCTTTTAATTTCTATAAAAATTATAAATTATTGCATACTTGGATTTTTTGTATGTAATTAAAATGCATATTTTATTTATACATGTTAATTTCATAACTGCCGGGTAATAATAATAATTAAATTATAATTTATGTAATTTATTATAAACTTGATATATTGTGAATCTTATCTCAAAAATATGGGTTAAACCGCGATGTTCAAGTTAGTTTTTGTTATCTATTAACTTCTTCAGCAAACGGACTAATTCTGTAGAACGCTGCACTTCTGAGATTTTCGATTCTTCTATATTATGTTCAATTTAGTTTATATTATATTCATATTATCATAATAAAATTTTAAAATTAAAATAATTATTCAGTATATATACAGGAAAGATTTAAATATATAATTTAAAATATTCAATATATTTCATATAAATTACGAATTACAACAAATAAGAAAAAGTCTTTGAAATAACATAAATAAATAAAAAAAAAACACACAGAAAAATATGTTTAATGCGGTATATACGAAATTGTATAAGGAAATAAAAGTATAAGTTTATTTTTCTATTTATATGTAATCAAATATATAATCATAAAAAAAGTATTTTCCTGCCGCAGTTAAATTTATAACATAACAGCTATTTGCATATGGTGCTTACAAATACATAATATTGTTTTATTGATGTTTATGGTGTTTAACAAAAAAAAATTAACGTATATCATTATGATAATAATAATTAAATTTTGTATGTTTATCTAAACACATCTAAACATATAGATATGTTATAGTAGACGATTAAAATTCTTATTATTTTAGAGGTGGTGTACAATGTGCTAGTTCTATATATGGTGACTCTTTACTCTTGTATAATATTTATATGCATTACTTATATTATTATAAGTATGTGTGATACCGAGTGTTTATTGTCACTTTAATTTGTAAACAATTTTCATTACTTTTTTTATTTATTTTTATATCACTTTGCATCGAGACGCCGACAACTTTTTATAAAAGTATAATAGTTTCACCATACTGCGTTTTATGTATCAAATATCAAGGATTTTATTCTAATAGAAACTTACAAAAAAAATATTACAAAATCGGGTTAATTTGAAATTTTATAAAATAGTATAATATATACACCAATAAGAAATTAAAGAAGTTTTAATTTTTCTGAAAATTATAGATTTATAAGATAATATTAAATTATTGTGATGATTATTATATATACTTAGATATTAGTCTGTATATAGTATACAGAAAATGTTGTGATAAATAAGTTTCTTTATCCACTCAACAGTTTACACATTACACAATACACATATAGTTGGTTAAGTCATGTATTTATTCAGTAGTCATGTCAAAAATGCCTTAATTTATAGTAAATTAGGACTGAAAAAAAAATAAATAACCGGGTTTTTGGCACATGGTAATTAAAATTATTTAGCGATTAATAGATGTGCAACTCGGTTTAGCTTCCAGTAAAAAAATTAAAACATAGCAACTAAAAATTATGCTTTTCAATTTTCTTTAACTAAATTAAGTTTTTCTTGATGGGAATAATCCGTTTTTAAGTGTGTAGATTTCTCCACTGTCAAGTAAAAAGTTATTATAATATATCGGTGGGTTCCTGGAAAAAGATTGTAAGTGAACTTACCATACTTTTGAGTTATTACCAGATTTGAATTCCCAGTATCAAACTACATATACTAAGTAAAATTCATTTTTATATCAGCCAAATTGACGAAATTATAACGATTTTACTAATAAAAATGTATAGCGGCTTATGGAAAACAAAAACTTTAAAACGATTTTCTGTAAAATCAACTTTTGGACGTTACAATCTTTTTCCAGGGACCCACTGGCATATAGATTTTATAAATATTTTTATAATAAATATTTATAGGTGTATGCGAGTATTTATCTTAAATAAAATATTTAAAGATTAACTATAAGTAAAGTTGAAGAAAATGATGAAATTTATAAGAGACAAGACAAAAAATATAAAAAAATATTCTTACAAGGTTACATTGTTACATAAAATATTATAGACATTCGACGAGCTAAATAAACCACATATTATTTCAACATAAAACTTCATTAAATTTGTATTTAAAAGCAATAAGTATATGTACCTAAGTAAAATTTATATACATTTTTTATTAGGTACAATTAATATAAAATAAATATAATAAGATAAACTATTTTATATGACGATTCTTTTATATAGTTAAAAATGATGAAAATAATATAACTAATATTTTTAAGAGCAAGATTTTACATTCAAACAAAAAATTTCATAAGATTTTTGGTCAAGTACAGACAATTATATATATACTTAAAAAAATATATAATTATGTTTAATAAATCTTAATATATGTCTGGGTCAAAAATATATATGTAAAGAATTATAAAAAAAGAAACAAATATTCCTATTTCCGTTAAATTTTAAAATTTAGGTTAAAAATTAAATTTATAAATATTAAAAAAAAAAAATCATCACGTACCTTTAATTGATATTACAATTCACAAACAATATAAAAATAAAAATATTAAATATTTTTAAATTAGTTTTTTAGTTCACTTGTGAAACACAATGCAAGTATATTTATATATAGGTTCACTACCGTGGGTCCGTGTGTTACTAAAAAATTGTGCGAACCTTATAGTCTGCGCGAATAAAATGCGGATAATATGATGAATTTACAATTTTGGTTTGGTTTTAATGCGAGAAAGGTCGCTGTTTCAGAAAGACTAACCAGTTTAATAAAATTCAATTCAAAATATAAACTCTATTAAATAACGTGATTTAACAATACAGAAAAACGTTACCTTTAAAAAAAAGTTTTAAAATCGTGTAAGATATATACACGTACATTTCTTATAACATATATTGTGACTGGCGAGCGGTGGTGGTATACCTACCACATACATTACAGAAAAAGTGGGAAAAAATTAATTTTTTTATTCTCTGTGATTGTAAAATGAAAAAACTTTAATTTAATTTTGTACAAAAAATTTGCATTTCTTGACTTAACTTTAGAGTATAGCAGCGAGAGCGATAAAAAGTTAAAATATTCTAAGTTTATTAAACTTGCTATATAATTGATATAAAGGTAGGTTTATCCGCAAATATATAATAATTTTATTTTACTAATATTATTAATTCTTTTATTTCAGCAGTAATAACCAGGAAAAAAAATACAAATGATACTTAATAATAAAACTTAAAATATTATAAGACTTTTTTACACTATTTTTCTTAAAACAGGACCGAAGTTTGTCTGTGTGTCTGTATTAATTTTGGTAATCAATTTTTCACCCTGGTTCGGCTCAGCCGATTTCCTTCATTTTTTTAACAGTAATTAGTAATAAAATTCTAAAAACATTCATATGTCTTCCTGATTTTTTTTTTATAATTTTTTAGCTTTAATTTATGAGCTTAGTGCGGCGAAGCTCCTCTCAATTTTTTTTTAAGTAAGCCATACAAATGTTTTTCGAGTTTTTGAAGCAACAAAATTTTGCGAGGAGCTTCGCATCAAAAGCTTTATCTAAGCTTGCTTTAATTTAAGCTTGATGCGGTGAAGCACGCAATTTTTTTTTGAAAAGCCATACAAATGTTATTAGATTTTTTTTATAGCAATTTTTACTAAAAGCATATAGCGTCAATGAAAACCATGGTATCAGATAGAAACAAAGGGTAAAAATGGTCTATGCTCCCTCGCTTTGGAGTAAAGGACACGATGATGAGAAGGTCAGGAAGTCTAACCGAAACAACTATTTGTTTTTTAAATTTAATTCCCGTTGTCGTAGCAGCTCATGAGTAGGCTCATTTTAAACGGAAAAATGGTGCGCATCTTTTAAAAATACTTTAAATGATAGAAAAAATAGCATAGGGACTGCTCTATAGTTTTGGATTTGGAATAAAGGACAAATTATGATGATGATGATTATATATAGACGATTTTGTAATAAAAATTTCGTTAAACTTATAAAATAAAAGCTTTATTTATTGCGTGCCTCATGCCTCATCAATTTGTTTTTATACAAGGATATACTATAATTCATTAATATCGAGTACTTGTTAAAATCCCTTCATATATAGGAGCAAAAATGGGGTTTAACAAAATCAAAAACGATAACGAAACAAAACAGACGCATTATACATCCGGTAACGTATTTTTGAAAAAAAAAACTGCACGTAATTTGCATTCAAAATGCACACATAGGCATGTAATTACAAAAAAAGTGTGCGATTATATAAAATGGATAGACTTGAATAGGAAATATTTGACGGGTATATGCATCTGCCTCTACTCATATATTTTTATTTGTTACGTCAAGTATAGTACAATGTACAATATACATCTGCGTTGAGTAGTAGGAATTGGTGTTCTATTAAAATAACGATATGATTAGAACTAAATCGTGTATTCATATAATTTTATATTAAATTATATTCATTCATATATATTGCGATTCGTATGTACATTAAACATTACTATACAATATATTGAATGATAGATGGGTTGATATATGAAAATAAAACTTATAATTCATTGATTACCTATATATGAGCCGTTTATTTTGAAAGTAGCTTGAGTCCATATTATATTTTTAAAACGAGATTATTTACTGGTTTTCGGTTTAACATGTTTAAAAATCCTGAGCTTTTGACTTTTGGAGTAGATGTATTAAAATTTTATTTATTATCTAAGTAGTTAGGGTTTTCTACTTTTTATTCAATATAGTATACATATATTATATTATATAAAATATATTTATTTATACCAGTCTCAAAATTAATATTTAAAAAAAATATTAACTTTTATATAAATTATAAGTCCGAAGTATTTCACAAAAGTTAATTTTTGATAGAACTCCTAATTAATGAAAATTGATAAATAAATAAAAGAGTATAACGTTCTATGTTCATCCTAAAAATATAATCATTTAGAAAGTAGAGACAATTTTATCGTTGACCAAATGAATATCTATAAAATTGTGTTGAAGTATAAACCGTATTTGAGATACACAATATGTTTTAAACATTGTCTATATATCTTGAAAACTAGACCTGTCTGGAAAAAATACTGACCATTTTTTAATTCAGCGAACCAAATTTACCCTAAAAAGTTTCTCTTTCATTTTCTGTAAAAGCTCCACAACGAAATTATATGAATACGTGAGACTCATGCCACTTTTAAAATAAAAAAAAAATGTGTTATTCCGCAAAACTGCTAGCTCAAAATTTCCATTGGTCGAGTTTTTGGTAAATAAGAGATACTGTCAAGTTGAAATTAATGTTATTATTAACTTGTTTTCAGCAACAAAATTGGACTCAAGCCACTTTCAAAATAAACGGCTCATATATCGAATTTGCGTATTATATATAATATTTAATTGATTTTAGAAAAAAAAACTGCAATCATATGTTTATTAATTTATTATATTTATAGTTGCATGTTTAAAGTCTATTTTTTAATTATATTTATATAGTTCTGGTTAAAAAGACCAATTAATATTATAAATAAAATTGAAATTTAAAAAACATTAATAAAAATTAGAACACCTTCAAAATTGTTGTATTTTTTAGCTGCAGTTATTATTTCAAATAAATAATAGACTTAAGTCAAGCATAAAGACAGGAAAGACTTTTCCTATAGAAAACACGCACATATTTTTAATTAGAGGAGAATTCAATTGTGTTCTATATTGAAAGTTTAAAAAACCATCTTAGGTTTTGAAACAAAAAAATAAGAACAACACAAAAAAATTCTTTTTCCAAATTTCAAAGTCGTCTCTAATCTAGAACTTTCAATTTTTTGGGATAGGGACGGACTCCAATTTGAAAATGGATTTGGTTTGGATTTTGGGTTTTCCGATAAATAATTTTATGGTTTTGGTTTTAAAACTTTTAAAATTTTGGTTTTAGGTTTTCGCCCAAGTTTTGATTTTTCGGATTGTAAGATTTTGGTTGTTTTTATAATATTTATAATGTTGGTATTGGTTATGGTTTTATATATTTTTTCTGGTTTTGGTTTCGTCAAACCGGCTTCCGTCCCTGCTTTGGGTACTATTTATCCCGCTTTCTTGGATAAGAGCAATTTGTTCCTCGATAGTAAATCTTGATATTCAATACCAAACAAAAAACCATCCCTACTAAGTTTCAAGAACGTATATATTTCATTTAGAATTTTCTATTTCTAGTACCCGTTTCAATTTGTGCATATCTTAAAAAGTTGAAAGCACAATATTTTGGATTAAATCTTAATTCTTTAATTCAATTTAACAAATACAATAACTTACAAAAATAAAATAATTACAAATCTTCACAAAAAAAACAAAGAAATCATTTCAAACAATTAGAATATTATTTTTTTGTAGCTCCACGAGTTCGTTTGGCCAGCGGCGGTGGTGTTTCGACAACATCCATTGTGTCATTCTGTTGTTTAGTTGCGTCAACTTTACTGCGGACGCCTGCGCCACGACGTTTAACCGGCGTTTTAATAACTTCAATTTCTTCTTCTATGTTATTTTCCTCGACGCCTGTTTTTGCACGACCACGTTTTGGCCTTAAATCAACTTGTTCCTCCGGCTCATCATTAAAGACTACACCACGCTTTAGCTTTTTGGTTACTTTTTTTGTTTCACTTCCTTCAGTCTCAGACATTACATCCGGTTTGTCGTCAATTGTAGCAACGATCTTTTTACCTCTTTCCCGTTTTGCAGCCGGTTTCTCTTCATTTGTTGTTATTTCTGGCTCATTTTGTGTACTACTTTCTATAGCTTCGCCGGGCACCACATCAATTGTAGCAGCTTTTTTAGCCCGTCCTCGTCTTAGCGGTCGTTCTACCGGTTTCTCTAAATTTTGTTTTTCCATTTTCTTTTTATTGTCCTGCTCGTCAGATTCATCTTGTTTGCTTTCCACTTTTTGTGCTTCGTCCTTCTCGTCAATATTATTGTCAACAACAGATTTTTGAGGTTCAACGGTCGACACTTCATTTGTATTAGCCCTTTTGGCCCGTCCTCGTCTTACCGGCCTTTCTTCCGGTTTCTCTAAAATATTCTTATCGGTCATCTCGTCAGTTCCGTGTTGTTTGCTTTCCGTTTTTTGTGCATTACTGTCCCCGTCAACATTGGTGTCAACGACACCTCTACCCCGTCTGGCGGGTCTACCAGCCGGTTTTTCGGCTGTATCGACTTTTTGTCCTTTACCTTGCCTAGCCGCCTGTATTACGATTTCTTCTTCGTTACTCTCAGAGTCAACGTTTGAACTTATTGTTTCTGCGGTAACATTTTTTCCACGTGCAGCACCGCGTCTCGACGTCGTTTTAATTTCAGAAGTATCAGCTTCTTGTGCATCGGCTTTCTTGCTTCTGCCCCGTTTAAGCGGAGGTTTAGCTGGTTTTTTCATATTTTGTGTGTCATCTTCATTATTTTCCGACTCAATATTTGAGCTAGTTGGTGTGACTGCTGCTGATTTGCCCCTGGCACGTTTCGATGATGTTATCTTTTCTGGAACTGCATCACTGTGATCGGCATCGTCTTCGACTTTCCTACTTGTGCCCCGTTTGGCTAAAACTTTAATTGGTTTCTTTACAATTTCTGCTTCATTCTCTATTTCACTTTGTTCAGCATCAGCTTGACCTTCTTCTTCAATGTCGGGTGTAATTTTCTCGTGTTTTGATTCATTTATTTCAGATTTAGTAGAAATAACTTGTTCTGGTGAAGCGGCTTTGCTATCGGCGGCTTTGCGTTTAATTGTTTTGCGAGTTGATGTATCGTTGGGCTCTGTAATTGATATAGTTGATAAAGCACGTCCACGTCTAGTTCTTTTCGGCAAAGTATCGATTTTCTCTTGATTCGATTTTAAACTTTGCTCATTTTGATCAACAGTAGATACGGCACGGCCTCGTCTAGTTCTTTTCGGCAACGATTCCACTTCTTTCGTTTCAGTTATAATATCTTGCTCACGAGTCGACTTCAAACTTTCCTCGGCAATAGAAGTGGCACGACCTCGTCTAGTCCTTTTCGGCAACAATTCCACTTCTTTCGCTTCAGTTGTTATAACATCTTGCTCACGAGTCGATTTTAAACTTTGCTCAGCATTAGAAGCAACACGACCTCGTGCAACTCTTTGCGGCAATACTTCTGTTGGCGTTTCTTTTAATTTACGCTTTAAGCCTTGCTCAGTTTGATCGACAATTGAAGCGTTTCGACCGCGTCTGGCTCTTTTTGGTAAGGATTCAACATCAAGTTCAACTACTTTACTTTGCTGCTGCTCCGCATTCTCTGCAGCAGATACTGTCGAAGCGGTACGACCACGTCTTACTCGTCTTGGCACTAGATTTTCAACTTCATGCGTCTCAACTTCATCTGCATCTCCCACGATAGTGCTACTTTCCAATTCCATAATTTCATCTTGTTTACGCTCATTACTTATTTCATCCGAGTCTGGCGATTCGGATTCTTCTTCAACAATAACTTGCTGATTTGGCTGTTTACGTTTGTTTTGTGTAATCGGTGTACTTGTGTGTATGGCCATTTTCTTAATTTGTTTCGATGATTTAATCTGAAAGAAAAGCATGAGAAAGACGTTACATTTATTGTCAAAAACAAGACTATCTGAGGAAACGTTGGTCAAAATCCAAAAAGAGACAAACAAATCTACATTTTAGTTTTTCCGCGCATTTAACTTAAATTCGGGATGTAGTAGTTCGGTTATAATGCCGCCAATTTTAATTTATAAGAAATATGTGAAATAATCGTGGATTCTGATAAAAAAAATAAAATAATTTACTCACCAAACTCGGTTCTGGAGTAGCAGCTATAATATCCGATTGTTCAATTATTTGGGTGGAGGACGATTTTTGCTTAATTCTCGGCGTAACAACAGTTAATAGTTCGCTGATACTTTTCGATTCAAACGAAGCGTTATTAATCAAAGTGTCTGAGTCTGCTGTCACTAGTGGCGGAGATGACTTTAACATGGAATTTTCGCCAAACAAATGTTGGACCTGGGACACATTTCGTAAATCATTATTTGGTGTGGTTTGGTACATGTTTTTTATTCCACGCATATCTGTAGTGTCATTTAGTGTCTGCATTTGACGTGATTTTTTTTTCGCGGGAGTTTTGCACAAATCATCGATTGCTTCCATTCCAGCAGCATCTGAATCATTTACTTTAGTTATTCTTGACAAATTGATTGAATTATTTGGTGTATCATGGAACATTTTTTTCTTGCCCCTAGCAACCAGAGATTCATTTATGGATTTGGTTAGAGTTCGAGGTGTTGTGTCAACTGGAATGTCTAATTCAATGATTTGCGAATCATTCGTTGTATTCAAATCGTCTGGACTCTCCAAAGCTGGTGGAGAGGATGATGCAACTGACATTTGTAAAACATCTTTTGAATATAAGCGTCGTTTTGTTGTCGATCTATTCGGTGAAATAGTAATTTCCGAAGATTTTTCTGACGATTTCAGTGGCGAAATGATTAACTTTTTGTTTGGAGAGACGCTATTTCGGCTATACGTGTTCTTATTAATTGGTTTTCCGATAAGCAGATCAAATGAATCTTCAGCACTTTTTTGCTCATCTTCATCTGACGATGCGACAGCATTGTTAGCTGGTGTTTCAAATAATCTTTGAACTCCACTCACATTGGCCAAATCATAGCCACTCTTCGGTGTGTTAAGTAATTCTTTGACGCCCAACATATTGGAAAGATTATTTTTATTGTGGGGAGTTTTCATCAACTCTTTGACGCCAGCCAATAAAATAGACTTATTACCTCGAGAAGTTGAACGAATTGCTTTCACTTCGGGTTCTTTCTTTTCTTCCGACTTTAATGCGTCAGACGCATCATCGAATTCATCAACAGCTTTTGTAAGCGTCTCTTCTGAATGTTCAGTAACAATCGTTTTAGCCGATTTTGGAGTTTTCTTTGATCGTGTTGGTGTATCAACTGTCGGAGTTTTCACTGCACTTGGCGTTCGACCGTATTTCCTTAGTGGAGTTTTAAATAATATTTCTTCGCTGGGTTCAGTGGTTCCAACATCCACTTCTCTAAAAGACAATTTAGGAGTTTCCACATATAGACTGTTGTCCTGCTCGGTATAATTATTTGTTGATTTGTTCGCTTCACTTTCTAATTTTGGTGTTCGTTGTAATCGCTTCGGAGTACTTGACATTACATCAATACTTGACGGACCGGCTGATCCATCATTAGTTTCATTCTCAGCTGCATTGGACACAATAGACGCGTTTTTCTTAACTTTTGGAGTTCGTGGATATGTTTTCGATGGAGTTATAAAGACATTATCATCAGATTCATAATCTATTTGCACGTCCACATCAAAATTTACCTTTCTTTCCGATTTTCCAGGCGTTTTAGTCTCAATGCTGGATTGTTCAGCTTCTTTAGATGATTTTTCTGTAGCTTTAGAGGAAATAACATTACTGGTTTCATCAGATAATTCCAAAGAATCAGCTTCAGTAGATTTGATAGGCTTTGGTGTTCTCGCAGATCTTTTCGGAGTTTTCGTTGGAGTTTTAAATACATTCGACTCTTCATCTGAGGGATCAATTTTTTCGACGGCGTCCACTATTTTAGCAGCCTTGGTTGCAGTCTTGGGCGTTTTCGTGGATCTTTTCGGAGTTTTCGATGGAGTTTTAAATATAATCGGATCATCCTTTACGCTTGAAAGATCGGTTCGTTCAGAAATATCTAGAGTTTCGGCTTCAGTGAATTGTTCAGTCTTTGGTGTTCTTGTTGTTCTCTTCGGATTTTTTTCCGGCGTTGAATTTGACTCATCACTTAATGAAACATCACCTCGTTGAGAAACATCCATAGACTGAATTTCAGTAATTTGTTCAGACTTTGGTGTTTGTGCTGATCTTTTCGGAGGTTTTGCCGGAGTTTTCATTACAATTTGTTCATCTTCAACCTTTTCAGAATCCTCTAGATTTTCAATTGTCTTAGTTGCAGTTTTCGATGGAGTTTTAAAAACATTCGACTCCTCAAATGAGGGATCAACTTGTTCGGAGGCGACCAGATTTTCAGACTTCTTAGTTGCAGTTTTCGGAGTTTTCGATGTAGTTTTAAATTTAATCGGTTCAACTTCAACACTTGAAACATCAACTTGTTCTGGATCGTCCAGAGTTTCGGCTTCAGATTGATCAGGCTTTGGTGTTCTTCCTGATCTTTTCGGAGTTTTTATTGGAGTTTTAAATACATTTTGTTCTTTACCTTTTTCAGAATCCTTTAGATTTTCAATTGTCTTACTTGCAGTTTTGGGTGTTCTCGCTGATCTTTTCGAAGTTTTGGAAGGAGTTTCCAATAATTTCGGTTCTTCATTCACAATATCAACTTCTTCAGAAACATCCAGATTTTCGGCTTCTGTGAATGGTTGGGGCACTGTTGATCGAGCTGATCTTTTCGGAGTTTTTGCCGGAGTTTTGAAGACATTAGACTCGTTATTACTAATGGAAGAATCGACTTTTCCAGAAACTTCTAGATCTTCAACAGTCTTGGGTGTTCTCGCTGATGTGTTCGATGTTTTTGAAGGAGTTTTCAATAAATTCGGTTCTTCATTTACAATTAAAACATCAACTTGTTCTGGAACATCCATAGATTCAATTTCAGTCATTTGTTCAGGCTTTGGTGTTTGTGCTGATCTTTTCTGAGTTTTTGCCGGAGTTTTGAAGACATTAGATGCGTTATTGCTAATTGAAGAATCGACCTTTTCGGTATCTTCTGGATCTTCAACAGTCTTGGGAGTTGTCGCTGATCTTTTCGAAGTTTTTGAAGGAGTTTCTAATAAATTCGGTTCTTCATTTACAATCGAAACATCAACTTGTCCAGAAACATCCATAGATTCAATTTCAGTAATTGGATCAGACTTTGGTGTTTGTGCTGATCTTTTCGGAGTTTTTGCCGGAGTTTTCATTACAATTTGCTCATCATCCTTTTCAGAATCTTCCAGATTTGCAATTGTCTTAGTTGCAGTTTTGGGAGTTCTCGCTGATCTTTTCGAAGTTTTGGAAGGAGTTTCCAATAATTTCGGTTCTTCATTCACAATATTAACTTGTTCAGAAACATCCAGATTTTCAGCTTCTGTGAATGGTTCAGGCATTGTTGATCGCGCTGATCTTTTCGGAGTTTTTGCCGGAGTGTTGAAGACATTAGACTCGTTATTACTAATTGAAGAATCGACTTTTCCAGAAACTTCTAGATCTTCAACAGTTTTAGTTGCAGTTTTGGGTGTTCTCGCTGATCTTTTCGAAGTTTTGGAAGGAGTTTCCAAAAATTTCGGATCTTCATTCACAATATCAACTTGTTCAGAAACATCCAGATTTTCGGCTTCTTTGAATGGTTCAGGCTTTGGTGTTCGTGCTGATCTTTTCGGAGTTTTTGCCGGAGTTTTGAAGACATTAGACGCGTTATTGCTAATTGAAGAATCGACTTTTTCAGAATCTTCTGGATCTTCAACAGTCCTGGGAGTTCTCGCTGATCTTTTCGAAGTTTTTGAAGTTTCCAATAAATTCGGTTCTTTATTTACAATTGAAACATCAACTTGTTCAGAAACATCCATAGACTCAATTTCAGTAATTGGATCAGACTTTGGTGTTTGTGCTGATCTTTTCGGAGTTTTTTCCAGAGTTTTCATTACAATTTGTTCATCTTCAACCTTTTCAGAATCCTTCAGATTTTCAATTGAAGTTTTGGGTATTCTTGCTGATTTTTTCGAAGTTTTTGAAGGAGTTTCCAATAAATTCGGTTCGTCATTTACAATTAAAACATCAACGTGTTCAGAAACATTCAGAGTTTCGTCTTCATTCACAATATAAACTTGTTCAGAAACATCCAGATTTTCGACTTCTTTGAATGGTTCAGGCTTTGGTGTTCGTGCTGATCTTTTCGGAGTTTTGAAGACATTAGACTCGTTATTAATAATTGAAGAATCGACCTTTTCAGAATCTTCTGGATCTTCAATAGTCTTAGTTGCAGTTTTGGATGTTTTTGGTGATTTTTTAGATGTTTTTGAAGGAGTTTCAAATAAGTTCGGTTCGGCATTTACAATTGAAACATCATCTTGTTGTGGCACTTTCGGAGTTTCGGCTTCAGACTTTGGGCTACTTGGTGATCTCTTCGGAGTTTTTGACGGCGTGTTTAATGCATTTGAGTCATCATTTACAGACGAAACATCACTTCGTTCAGAAACATCCACAGTCTCAATTTCAGTAATTGGTTCAGACTTTGGTGTTCGTGCTGATCTTTTGGGAGTTTTTGCCGTAGTTTTCAATACAATTTGTTCATCTTCAACTTTTTCAGAACCCTCCAGATTTACAATAGTCTCAGTTGCAGTTTTGGGTGTTTTTGGTGATTTCTTAGAAGTTTTTGAAGGAGTTTCCAGTAAATTCGGTTCGTTATTTACAATCGAAACATCATCCTGTTCTGGGACATCTGGAGTTTCGGATTCAAGCAATGGGGTTCTTGGTGATCTCTTTGGAGTTTTTGACGGCGTTTTTAATATATTTGACTCATCATTTACAGACGAATTATCACCTAGTTCAGAAACATCCACAGGCTCAATTTCAGTAATTGGTTCAAACTTTGGTGTTCGTTCTGATCTCTTCGGAGTTTTCAATATATTCAACTCATTATCCATGCTTGTAAAATCTTGAACTTCTTCGAAAACATCTAATTTTTCAGGAGTGTCTCGTTCGTTCTCATTGGTTCGTGCTGATTTCGGTGTTGGTGTTTGTAATGGAGTATTTGTACTTTTTAATATATTTGATTCAATTTCCACTTGGTCGACAGTCTCGTCTAGTTGAATATTTTCGACAAATTTACTGTTGTTTCCAATTAGTGTTACAGAAGAAGCAAACATATCACTTTCATTGCTGATGTTATGGATGTCACTTGTGTTAGACAATTCCAATAATTCATCAATCTTTTCAACTGGAGATTTGTTTATCGAATTATCGATTACTTGTGCTATTTGTTTACAAGTTTTATCTTTTGGTTCGACCACTTCGTTTGTCAAATCTTCCAAATCGGATGCAGTAATTCGTAAACTCTTTCTAGGACTGGCTGATATAGGTGGTGATATTATTGTTCTAGGAGTTTTCTTTAAAGATTTTGGCGTTCGTAAAACTTTCTTAGATGGAGTCTTAAAGCAATCATCCTTATTCGATGTAGTCGACAAATCTTCATCGGCAACAGTGGATCGATTTATTTCAATGCTAACATCAACCTCAATTATATTTGTAATGTCAGCATCTTTTATTGGATCATTTCCGCCCACTATTGATACGTGGCTTGGTTCCAATGTTTTTTTTCTAGATAATGGAGTTTCATTTTTGGGTGTAGATTTTACCGGAGTTAAATCTAACTTAGTTTCGACGTGTTCGCTAACATCTGTTGGATTAATTGATTCGTTTGAGATTGTCAAATTATTTTCACACTTATTTTCGTTCTCAGCTCCTGGATTTGTTGTCAAATAATTCGCTGGGGATACCACATAACAATCATCTGGACTAGATTGATCGCTGATTATCAGATCCAGGTTCTGTGGTGTAGATAAATATTGAAAATTTGCTTTAAGATGACTTTTTCGTTTCGACAACTGGACATTTTCAGATATTTTTTCTTCGGATTTTGCTGAATTATCTAATTCGGCCACAACTTTATTCGAAGTGACAATCAAGCAATCTTCTAAATCGGCAGAACTTAAGTCAGTTATTTCTTGAGCATCACAATACAAATCATCTTCGGTTAAATCTGCTGTAGTTGGTTCAGCATTTAATTGAATGTTTTCACTTGCTGTTATCGAATATCTGGTCGTTGGCGTTGTGTTTAATTTGGATAAATTAGACAATCTTTTGGAATTATTTAAACTGCAATTAAATAATTCAATAGAAGTTACTGATAGACATGTCGATTTTTTTGACGGAGTAGAATTTTCGTCAATCAGACTATTTGCTTCACTAGATATATTTAAAACTAAATTGTCTGCATGACCGTCCAAAATATCGTCCTCATCCTCTGACAGCAATTCAATATCGGAAATTATTTCCACATTTGTATCCTCATCTTCCCTGTTAATTTCAGATACAATATTTTCATCTGAATCGGGTTTATCTTGTACACCATCAACGTCATCATTATCATCGTCGCTTGTCAATATATCAACAGTTTTTATTGACAATTCGATATCAGACTGATCTAAAGTAATAGTTTTATTGGAATCGTTAATTTGGTTCGAAGCTTTGCTAAAGGATCGCTTCACAGGAGTACCATCATCGGCGCAGGTAACTTGTATTGATTCGATTTCCGATGAATTTTCAGCAACGTCAGCATTAGCTTTATTTGCCTTTTCAGGAGTTTTCGATTCTGAAAATTAAACAAAATATTTTATAAGAAATTTATATGTTACTGATAGCTAGTACAACTAAGGGCGCTCTCCCAATAAATTATTCAGTTTTCAGTTAATATCATAGTAAATTTCTATCAAAGGAAAAAATTGATTGTGGGAGCTTAAATGCAATTCATTATAACATTGTCTTTTTATATATAGTCACACAATGAGAGAAAAGTTTCAGTTTCGACATCTTTGGGAAGCTAAATTAAACATTGAATTTTCTATACAAAATTAAATGTTTAATTTAGCTTCCCAAAGATGTCGCGCCACTGACATTTTTCTCTCATTGTGTGACTTAAAAAGACATTGGTATAACAGATATTTTGTTAACTGAAAACTAAAAAAAACACTGATTGTGAGAGCTAAGACACTTTAAAGCGGAGAGTAATCACTTTTAAGTCTTGCGGATATCTTATGAAGATGTTGGTAGCATTTGAGGCAACATTTTGTCAGATGGTATTATCCTCTCGCTTTAAATAAACTTATACGAAGAAGAAAAACCACATTGTGGATAAGAAATAAAAAATTTAAAAATCGACAATTAACGGTGATTTATTTTTTGTATTAAGAACAACTTGTCTGAAAGGCAGAAGTTTTTTAATATGCCAGTAAAAAGGAAAACCACTCATGTTATGAAGTTATCAGCGCTGCGACTTTTCTGTTATTGAAGTAATGTGTTCATCAAGCACTTTTGTTCTATTAATATTAATTTTAAGCTGTGATATGGAGAATTTAAAAGTTTGTCTGAATAAAAAAAATTACAAACATTTCTGCACCGGTAAAGGGAAGTTTAGCCGAGGACTCTGCCAAGAACAAAATATAATTTATAGATATTTTTGTTTTTTTTTTATTATTAATTTAAAGTTAAATAAAATTACCTTCAGTTTCGCTCAGTTTTTCGTAGGTTTTGTTTAGATTATCGTGATTTTCCGTATCTTCATCGATTAACTCAAACGTTTTATTCAACGGACTGCATCCACTTATGTTATTTTCATCGTTGTCATTTTTTGCGATTTGTTCAATTGCCTTTATAAAGGAGGTTTTGGGGGTGCCAACCGTAAGCGGCTCATTCGCATTTCTATTTGAGAACTTTTTGCCACTGCCAGTGTGAGGCCGACGCAAATCAGAAATTGTCACCGATGCAGCAGCTGGTGTCATCACTTTTCTTGCCGATAAATATGATTTCGTTCCCATTGCTCGCATTGTTTGCGTCACATTTTTTGTTATGTTCGATTTTTCCATACTTTTTGTGTCAATTAATTTGGTCAACTTTTGAGCCGATTTCGGTGTACCTGCACCTTTAACAGCTAACGATGATGGCGGGGCATAAACCATAGATTTACGATGACTGTCAGCCTTGTGTATGGTCGGTGACGAAATGGACAAATTTAACGTACGTCTTGTTAATGTTTTGCGGTCACCAATAGCCGACTTGAGGCCACCGCTTTTCGCAGAGAAGCTAATTGATTTCTTTTCAGAATTTGCATCCTTAAAGCGTTGCGGACTTTCCTCTAACGTTGGGAATCTTGGCGTTCGTTTGACATCAGTTTTTGGCGTTTTAAGAGCTGAATTTTTCAGAGCTGATTTCAAAAGAATTGATTTTGATTTTGGCGTATGATATTTATCAGGAGTTAATTCAAATACCGTTGATGCATCAGACACTTCAACGAAACTATAACAAGCACTATTGTGCTCTGGTGTAGCCGTTACATTATTTAAAACACTCATCGGAGTTTTATAGTGACTGTTCGGTGTAGTTGGTGTTCCAATGCGTGATTTTAGCGCAGATTTCGGAGTATTCATTTTTGGTGAATCGAATTTCTTTTCAATTTGATGATTAAATGAAGTATGAATTGGTTTTGACACATTTAACTTTTGCCATGTGTTTGGTGTATGGTTTTCTTTTTGATTGTGGCGTACTGTCTCCTGGGTCTTTGGCGTCGACATCATTGGCAACTGTTTAGTTTGCTGGTCGGTATTCGTTGAGATTGTCTCTTCGTTTGCTGTTAAAGATCGATTACGACCAATTACATCATCTTCATCTTCGTCGTCTTCGTCAGATTTTACAGCAGTTCTACGGAAAATCAGAGACATTAGATATTTTAACATTTAAATTGATTAAAATGAAACTAATTGCAAAGCATTCTGAGATTTATATAATAAGGTTAATTTTAATATCAAAGTCTTGGGAAAGTCGTTTAGAAGGGTTTTGGTAGTCTTTTCTACTGAGCCTTGAAATCTCATAGAATTCTTGAAATCGTTTGAAGTCTTTGTACAACATATTATAAAAATCTTGAAAGTTCTTCGAACAATTTATATTGGAACTCTAAAATCTTTCAAATTCATGAGATTCGACCGGAATTCTTGGAAATTCTTTTGACAATTTATAATGGAAGTCTAATGCAAACCTCTTGGAAATTTTTTGAAATCCATGGAAATCCAAAATTTTTGCTTGAAATCTTGCAAATTATTTTATATTTTTTGAAATGAAATAAATAATAAAATTATCCAGTATTGGTTGGAAGTACTAGAATTTACTAGAGTCGCGTCAATACGCGATTTCGTGAAAATAATAGAGACAAATAAGCCCCTAATTTTGTACAGAAAACAACAATTGAGTTGAATTATATGAAAATAAGCCCCAACTAGTACTTCTTTTTTTTACTAAAAAAATGATTTATTGACGCTATTCTTCTAGTACTTCTAGGTTGGCGTAGTTAATTAAAGGGCGTTAGCGGTGAATAGGTTCACCTGGCGGCTGATGTTAAAAAAGGCATAAACTAAAACCCTGTTGTAGGCCAGCTTAAGTAAGTCAGACTCCCTCGCATGTTCAGAATATATTTCTCAACAAAATCTTCTGTTTCTAATTTGAACTTAAACTTTTGTCCGGTAGTGTAAATCTAAAGACGGAGCGAAATTATAATAATAAAACTTACTGATGAAATGTAAGCCGGGAACATTTTGCCTTATTCTTCCGACTCTTCGTTGCGACCGTTTTCTTTGGTGGTTCGGAGAATGGTTTTACCACTACTTGTACATCTGATGATTCTAAAATATTTCTTATTAGTCTCAATGAATAATTTTATAATTTTGTTTCAAACAAATTACCTCTCGTCGGCGATTTGTTTTTATAATGTTCGGGCAATTTCAGTTCCCATCGGAATTTATGATCGCCAATCTCAATGGTGCTGCCATCAAGTAGAGTACGATTTTTTGGCAGACTTATTCCATTCACTTTGATGGGATTTTTTTTGTCAATGTTTCTTATTGTTACCTGTGAAGCGTGATTAATATTAAATTTTTATTTATTTTATTTATTATTATTTTTTTTATTTATTTTAATATCCATGAAAATTGTAGTGTGAATTTGAATTCTTAGATTAAATAATTTAAAAAAAATGAATTAATTATAATAAAATAATAATAAACATCGTTTAATGTTTTTGGCGGTATAAATTAAAAAAAGGTCTTATAAATTATTAACTTTGACATTTTTATATAGTATTCTCAATAAGATTAAATTGGTCGTTTTACCCTATGTGCTATACTGCTATATTATGACCTTCAAATAAAATGCGCTGGTACAATCATTGATTGATGCTTGTTTTTATAAGAACTAGTTCGTTATTCTATAGATTAAATATTTTTATGAATTATTAAAAAAATCTTACCCTTCCAAAGGCATCAAATTCTATCGAACAAGCCTCATCAGCGATGTTGCTTATGCAAACATCGTTTAGCATGGTCGATCCGATTTTTATTATTTTTTTCTTTGTGAAGTAAATCTTTTCGTTTTTAGCATTTTTACTCAATAGAGTTAGTTTGCCGTTATACAGGCTATTCATTGTCGTTTTATAGAATCAAGTCAAGCAACAAACACAAAAATCACAAAGCACCCTTTGGGGCCTCAACAGCACAGCGCGCGCAATGCTTTTATATAATTTAAATTTTCTATTGTTCGCGCGTAACTATTTAAATTTTTATTTCACTTTAATTTTAAGGTTTTCACTTAATTAACGTTTTACTTTTAATTTAATTAAATTAATATTATATTGCGCAAATAAATTTATTAATTGTCGGCGTCTACGCCGTTTGTAGTTTTTACAATAAAAATTCAAATAATATTTCTAGTGTTGCCACAGTGAAATGGATGGAAACGGAATTTTATTGGAAAGAAATGTCAAATTATCGGCGCGATAAAGCGACAAATGACCTAATTTTTGTTGGTTTGTGTTTGAAATATAACGTATTTTTATAGATTTGAAATTTAAAATTATTTGAATTATTGAATTAAAATTATATATATTATTTAAACTATAATTAAAATTAAGAATTAAATATAGTTTTTGAGATTATTAATTTAATCTCACCAGACAATTTTTAACTTTTGCATAGAAATATAGAGTCACAACCAGAATGTATACATCTCATATAGCCGTACAGAAAATGCGTAAAATCAACGATTTATAAGTTTTAAGTGTATGACTCGGTCACAACCTCTATATTAACATGATCAGTCCGAGTTTTTACTTTATAACCTATCATTGAGAAGAATGCCTAAACTTTTGTCTGTTGATAAACAAAAGGAATATAGATTACCATTCAGCAGAATCGGATATGACGACAACAGATTACAATTGGGAATATTACCAAAGAAAGAAATTTAAGAGGATTCAGACAAAGACGGTTAGCCTGGGCCATAATGAAAGTCAATTGAACCGCATAATCAGCCTACATATTATGTGTACATATTGGAGAACCTAACGTGACTATAGGCAAATCGCATTTATAAACATGCTAAATATAAAATAGGGCCAAGCACAGTCCCTTGAGGTACACCAGGCGAAATGTTAAAAAAATTGAAAATTGTGTCTACACTATTTATTGAAAAAGAAAGATAAAGCGTTTAAAATTTCCAGAAACTTAGGAAGCGCAGGTATAGGATGCTGATAGGCCTAAAAAACATTTTTTGAAGACTCATGCGAAAGCTAGAGCCAATAATTTTTTACTAGGCTTTGTAGCCTATTGGATTGTACTTAATAAAAT
>JANSTW010047236.1:0-13207 GCA_027564275.1 Diadocidia ferruginosa
GATCACCAAAAAATATGGCTAGTGCGAGTTGCTGATAACACTCCACCTTTGATATAGTCGTCAATGAAAACCATGGTTTCAGATAGAAAAAGGGTAAAATGGTCCCTATGCTCCATCGCTTTGGAGTAAAGGACACGATGATAATGATATTTACAATACAATACAAATATGTCCCAAACCCTCCTGATTTTGATGAAATTTTCAGAATTAGACCTGAATTGTTTGTATGCAATTCCGAAAGATATTAATAAATATATAATAATATATCAACATCGTGTCCTTTACTCCTGGTGGGGTATATTTTTAGTGGATCAATGAAACTTTTTTTAAAGATATGAGTTAGTTAATAGATAAGTTTAGACGACTGAGATCAAACAAAGTGTAGTAAAAGCAGCAACCGAGTTTTGCTGGATGCTCTCCGTCCGATTTTTGCTTTTACATACATACAAAAAATCCATATGATATATGGATAATGTATGCAAATAGTACAAGCTTTAATTTAGGTCAAAATGGTCAAATTGCCGAGACCATGTTTTTTCTTGTTTTATGATGCCCTGATGAAGGGGTGCTCCCATAAGATTTTTTTCTAGAATTGCCCGAAAAATATAAGCATATATAGAGAAAATATTTTACGAGTACATATTTTATTGGTGTAAGAGTAGGTTTTAAGTGTACTTATATACCCTGTAGGGTTATTGTAGCATGCGATAACAGATCCAAATCCGATTTCTCAAATGCGATCCGCCTCGTATTTGTGTATTATGGGTTCAATCGCATTTTCATGAATGACAATTATTTCCAAATTTCAAAAGAAAAATCCATTAAAATATAAAAAAAAGTTCATGAACTACTAAATTCACGTTTTTTATACAAAATCAATATATTGATAGCATTCTTAGACAAGCGGATGTCATAATGCAAATATTCGACTATCGCATTCAATAACCCTACTGGGATTCCACCTTTGGTTTCTAGTTCTATTAGATTTATTTTAGGTTGTTATAAATATCTAATACAGAATATTTTGGTTTGTCTCAGTTTTCAAATGTTAAAAATAAAATATAGTAAAAGCAGCATCTCAGTTATACTGGGGCTCTCTGACCGATGTTTATCATTATAACGGTTTTAGCAATATTAATTCTAATTTAAATTGATTTAATTTGAAGAATCGCTCATTTTAGTACGTAAAACGGGCTTTTTTTACGTGTTTTCACAATTTTGACCCTAAAATGATCTTTAAATTATTTCGCAAGTATTTTTAAAAGAATCGGCTATTTTTTCGCTTAAATTGGCTAAGACAACGCGAGATAATAATTTTAAATTAATTTTTATGCCCTAGTGAATTCTGATTGCGTGCTCCTTTTTGTTAAAATTTGTAGGCAAATGTATATATACTTAAAATCAAGATTTTGAAAAAAACATTTGTTTGGTTTCTCTAAAAAAAATTTGCGAGGAACTTCGCCACATATTAAAGTTTTAATTATATAAACAAGATAAAACTAAAGGCGAAGCTCGCCTAGCAAATTTGTTGTTAGGGAATCCATACGAATATTTTTAATCAAAGTCTTCTCAGTAAATTTCCTTAAAAATTGTGTTAACAGTTAACAGAATAGATACATAGAATATAATTAGTATATGTTATATTAATTAAACTATATAGTTAGTATAGAATAAATAAAAGTCTTGTAATGGCGATAAATTTTTAAAAATAGACAAATAACTAATTAAAAAAAATTGTAACTTCTTTTTGAATTCTAGACTGAAAAAGGCAAAAAAAAATGTTTTCTGTCCGTCCGTTCGTTCTATATAAAGTAGAATTCTACCCAAAGATCGCCGAACGTTTAATTTAAAAATGTTGCCGTAGGCTCATTTTAAACGAAAAAATGGCGCGTATCTTTAAAAAAATGGTTGCGAAATGAAAATTTTAGAAAACCGGTGCTGAAACCAACGATGCACCTGAAATCAAACTTTAGGATTAATTTGTTTTACGTTTTATGATCCCCTGATGATTATTCAGAAAAACTATAAAATAAAAAATGTTCGCCTGTCCGTCCTCGAAAAATTGTCTTCAAGAAATTTTTACACCAGTGAACGGATTTGGCCAAAATTTAATAAGGGTGAAGTTTTAGTAATTTGTGTTTCTGCTATATTGATTTGGAGTCTTTAGGTCAAAGGTAAAAGGGGGCTCCCATACGATTTTTTTTTTCTAAAAGTCGTCGAAAAATATCAACGCATAAAGAGAAAGTCTCATAGATTCTTTTTGTAAAAATGGTCGAAAAATATGAGCATATAGAGAAAGTTTTTTACCAGTAGACGAATTTGGACAAATTTTGGTGGGAATTAGTTTTTAGTAATCCCATACACTGGGATTGGATTTGGAGTTTTTAGGTCAAAGTTTAAGGGAGGCTCCCATATGATTTTTTTCTAAAAATTACCAAATGGCCAAATTTTGGTAGGGGTAAGTTTTTAATAGTCCCATATACTTTGTGTGCTTTTTTTTGTAAGTATCTATTAGTTCACACCTTTTGTTCAAAAATGTGAATTAATAGAGAATGTTTTGTCGCAGAATAAATATAGATAACATGACATAGGTGTGGTTTTGGTTTGTGTCAGTTTTCAAATGATAAAATATAGTAAAAGCAGCATCCCAGTAAAATAACAAAAATTACCGTACGCACAAGTGGATAAGACAACGGGAATATTTTTATTTAAAAAAAAAAATATTTTGTTATCCCCTACTTATTCTGCTTGCCTGTTACATTTTGTTAAAATTTGTAGGCAAAATAATGTAAGATTAAAAAACATTTGTATGGTTTCCCTAAAAAAAATTTGCGAGCATGTAGATTTTGAGCTAGGCTTTATCTTGTTTTTTAAGCTTGATGAGGCGAAGCTCCCCGCAAATTTTTGTTTTAGGGAAACCATACAAATGTTCATTTTAATTCTTGATCAGTACATTTACCTACAATTTTTAACAAAAGTAAGAGGCAAACAGAATTCATTAGGAGGAACAAAATGTTCGCGTTGTCGTAGCCACTTGTGTGTAGGTTCATTTCCGAAAAAATGACGCGAGTCTTTTAAAAATACTTGCGAAATGATCTAAAAATCTGCAAAGTTTTTTTTTATTTACGCGCATTTTGTATGTTTGTTTGCAATTTAGCAATTTTATTTCACTAGACTCTATGAATAGTTCATTTTTTCGCCACTTGTAGCGTAATTCAAACAGTTTCAATATTTTTGTACTGAGCAAGTGTCTTTTTTAATAACTGGCAAAAATTTGAAAAAAATAGGAAAATAAATTTCAAAAATTGATTATAGAAATTAAATTAACAAATATTTATTAATTATATTATCGAAAATTAACAACAAAAAATCTTTACACTAGAGAAAATAAAAACTAAAAACATTTTATAATTTAAAATTAAGCTAACTAGATATTATAATAGGTTTTAAAATATAAAAATTTGTGCGCATCAATTCGCGATTTTTTTTATTATCTACATATTATAATATATGTTTTTTTTTTTTAAATAAATAACTTAAATGGTAAATTTGTGTTTATTGTGGAGCAAAAGTGTAGTTATATAATTGTTATTGGTTTATAAGTTTATATAAATTTATATGCGGAAGTTGTATAGCTAATATCGCACGCAGTAAATGATTTCAATTTACAATATCTGCACACATTTATTTGTATCGAGTATATTGGAATAATATTTATGTTTAATAAAATTGGTTTAACCTATGTACTACAGCAAAGCAACTTGTTGCGCAATTTTTTTTCTTTTACTTGCATTGCTTGATCCATAAAGTAAACAAATTTTCCTATACGCTAATATATGACGATAAGTTCAACCGATTTAATTTGGTGTAGTACATAGGTAAATAATTTTTTTATAGTTAAAAAATGAATAAATTGTGTTATCATAGCATAGAAAAATTACAAAAGAACCGCCCTTTCGTATAAAATACAGGTAAAAAGTTGTCCTTCGTGAATGAAAGTTCAGTGACCCAAAAAACCGTCGTTTCAAATTTAATACTATATGTAACGCTGCGAAATGGTTTGAAAAAATGTACAACATCAAAATTCGCCGTCTCCCCGCGCTGAAGATATTTGGCGAAAAAACATATGTTGCAAAGTCGTTCGCCGCGTACATGTAAAAAAAAAGTTTTTGCGTATGCGTTGTTGTGCGTTGTTGTTTAAACTTTTAGTTCAATGTCTGGCAATTTTTTTTTTTTAGCGAATTTGCAAAAAGACGGGCAAGGACAAAATTCAAAATTTCTTCGTTTCTTTTGTAAATTTTCTATGATAATAGTGTCTATTAGAATTATACGATATTTGACAGTAAACGTACAACAAACATTTCTTGAATTTTTTTCTTCTAATAGATTCACACAATAAGAAATTAAAAGCCTCAAATTTTAATATCGCGTCATTTTTTGTTAACATTTTTTATAAATTTTAAATAAGAAAATATTTGGTTTTGTTTACCTAATTTAAACGAAAAGTAACAGTAAAGTTTTGACACATCGGATGTTGTGCAATTTAAATGTATCTAACATTTCTTATGACCTCCTAATTGTTATTAATTTATTCACCCAGACTAAAATTTGTCCAGATAGTAAAACTTTAAAAATTAATTTAAATCACTTTTATAAACGAAACCATGTTTGTGTTTTTTTGGGAAGACCGACATATTATTATTTTTTAAACTAAATTATAAATCTAAATTTAAATAATATCAAGCAAACAACTGCCTGTTTTTTTTATTTATTCGCTTGTACAAGAAATATGAATAACAAATATTTTACAATTCTTCTAGTAGATACAGTAACTTTTTATAAGCAACAAATATTTTACAATCAACTGTTCAATATTTAAAAAAGAGTCATTAATTTGTATATAAATAACATAATAATATAGAGAAAACTAATTGTTTCGGAAGCTTATAACTTATAAGTTATAACAGTATAATATAATAATTTAGTTTTTTTTTGGCGCGAATATCGAATAAATCATTTTTTAAATAAAACGCAAGGTGTGTGCTACGGAAGGCGGCGAGACGCCATAGGAAAATGTAAGTATGTAGTGAGTAGATATTAATTGCGCAATGTTAACCAGATTTTGTAAATTGTAATTGTTAAGTAATATATTTAAAATATATACTTTTGACCGGTTTTATCCAAAATTTCTTTTTCATATTTGGCAGTTTTTCATTTGATCGTTTTTCAATTGATTGTTTTTTTAATGTTACTGTTTTTTTTTGTATTAAATAGATCATTTAAATAAAATATTATATCTCAACGACATTTTATCTCAACCGCATTTCCGTTGAGACGGAATTTATCTCAACGACCTTTTATCTCATCGACATATTATCTCAACCACAATTTATCTCAACGACATTTTATCTCAACCGGATTTCCGTCTCAACTACAATTTATCTCAACGACCTTTTATCTCAATGACATTTTATGTCACCGATAATTTATCTCAACGACATTTTATTTCAACGACATTTTATCTCAACCGAATTTCCGTCTCAACGACAATATATCTCAACACATTTAATATATATTTTTCTGGACTCACCTAAACTTAGGGAAAAATAAAAAATACAAATTAATTAATTGTTTCCAATATAAAATATCGCTGAGATTAAATGAACTGACATAAAATGACGGTCAGATGTCTCTGAGATAAAATGTCGCGAGAGAAAATGATGGTAAATATTTTTTTTTATTTCTTTAGCGTGTATTAAATTAATTGTCAATCCCCGAAAAGTAAATTCCCCGTAACGACAATCTCCCGTAACGACAATAACTCGAAACGATAGTTCCCCGAAACGATTCCCGGAAAAGATTTGGTTCTGCTTGGGTTAGGTTAAAAATCGCAAGCGCGATTTACCGACAATTCCCCGAAAAGTAAATTCACCGAAAAGTAAATTCACCGAAAACTAAATGCCTCGAAACGAACATTCCCCGAAACGACAATTCTATGAATCGATAGTTTTTCGAAACGACAATTCCCCGAAAAAATTTGGCTTTGCTTGGGTTACCAATTTTTTTCCGGGAATTGTCGTTTCGGTGAATTATTGTTTTTGGGAAATTGTAGTTTCGGGGAATTGTCCGTAAACCTGCTGATTAACAATTAATTTAATACACGTGAAGTAAATTAAAAAGATTCACCGTCATTTTATCTCAACGATATTTTATCTAACCAAACCCAAGCAGAGACAATTTTTTTTAGAGAATTTTTATTTCAATTTGAATTAATTAATTTTGAATAATTAAAATGTTTTTCTTATTTTAAAATTTTATTTTTTTATTTTTTGGGCACAGGCCAATTTTTGCGGGGAATTATGTTTTAATTTCATTAAATCAGTTAATTGATCGAATCAACATAATTTTTACTTTGATTCGGTCTGGAGCGAGACGATTGAATCAATTTTGAAAAACGATCGAAAATCCAAGAACAAAAGCTACTATCATTTTTGATAATAATTTTTTTTATCGAAATCTGGGGCTAGGTGATTGAAATTGATCATTTCGATTCACGATTTTTTTTTATTGTTATTCGTTTGCCCGACAACCAAATTTATTTGCAGGACTATAATTATCTGTCTAGAATTAATCTTTTTTATAATTTGTTTTGCACTGGTTTATTACAGCATCGAAATTATTTTTTGGGATAATTTCATCGTGAATTTCATTATTTGTAGTTAATATTAAATTATTACTATTATTTGATTTTAATTTGTTTTGTGTATTACTTAAAATGGAATTATTTAAGTTTTTATTAAGAAAATTCAATTGTGAATTTTGAAGTTGAGCATTTGCTGCTACTGCTGCTGCTGTGGATGGAGCAGAAACCGCAGTACCAATTGTGTCAGACGGTGTTGTTGCGGTTGTTGTTTCTGCAGCAGCTTTGGACATATTTAATTTCTGTTGTAATAGCGGAAATTGATTATGGGTTATCCAAAAACGGCGAGCTGTCAACATACAGCAATCTTTCACATAAATTATCCACCAGAAAATGTTGCAAAAAACATTCTCAATTGAATCGTATTCGTTTGGAATGATACCGTCAACGGAACTTTCAAAATAGCTAAACATCGGGAACCATATTCTCGTGCGATTTGAGTCATGTGACATTAGGGCCTATTTGGAAATTGCTTGATTAATAATAAATTGGAAATATTTAAACAAAAAAACCTACCTGGTTATTAGCCAAAGTATGATAATAAAGGAAGAGCCTAGAAGTTATGTAAAATGCAACGAAAACATCAATGGAATAATGTTCGTGTGCTGATAATATGAAAAATATTCCAAACATATTCAGTAGCCAAGTCATTGTGTGTAAAAAATATAAATGGCGAGGTGTATCTGTGAAAAAAATTTATTAAATAAGGATTCATCGAACAACACTAAGTAACACACTTACATTCAGTTATAAAAAAATTTAGAGTTGTTAATGCAACCGTATGTCCACTGAACATGTAATCGCCGCATGTTCGAACACCGCGAATAGACATACCAAGTCCACTCCAAATGGTATACGCTCTGGATATTCTAAGTACGATAGATTCCAGAACACTTAGGCTATTTTTAGAAAGAAAGAATCGACGCAATTTATAAAAGGAGCTGTGATATATATTTTATTTAACTCACTTTGAATCGTCTACTTTATAATCGTTTGGATTACACTGTAAGTGTGTGCCGGGCACACTTAACGATGTTATTAGCATTGTGACACATCTCAATAGGAATACGGTGCCGGCCAGTGCGAAAAATCGTCGCAAAAGTACCATTCGATGTTTGTGCACCACCAACACACAAAACCATATGCTAAACAAAACTGTGCCAGTCAATTCGCACATATGAAACGCCCATGGAATGTGTGGCACATTATCTAAAAATATGTCTGGAAGAGGCGGGTATCTTTTCATATCAGGAACTCGTTCATGCACAATAACCATCACAATGGCTGTTATCCATGTCACCAGAAATGCATATCCTGAAAAAGAAGAAGCAGTGTGTTAATAAAGGTCAATCTGATAAGATTCACAAATTTACTATAAGATCATCATGCAAGTAAATGAACAAATCAAGAACTATTATTTTCAAATATTTAAAAAAAATGTACCGACAATTCACCGAAACGACAGTTCCTCGAAATATTTTCAAAAGCTGGGAAATCGTAAACAAATTACGTAAAACAGTGCAAAAATCATGGAAATAATTTCTACAATCTCGAAAATCATTTTCGAAATCAGAAATCACTTTAGAGATCAAATCGAAAATCTTAGAATTAATTTCGTAAATAACTGTAAACGTTTCAAAAATCTCGGAAATCAGAACTCGAAAATCAAAATAATTTCGAACTTAACGAAAATCGTTTCGTAAATAACGGAAAGTAGATATCAGAAATCATTTCGAAAATATAGAATAACGAAAATCATTTCGGAAATAACGGAAAGCAGACATCAGAAATCATTTCGAAAAAAAGAAGAAAATCATTTCAGATGTCGGAAATCATTTCCGAAATCAGAAATCAATTCGGAAATCTGAAATCTCTTTATAAATCAGAAATCATTTCGAAAATTTTCGAAATAATTTCGAAAACAGAAAGCAGTATCAAAAATCATTTTGGAAATAAGATATCATTTTGAAAATCTCGGAAATAGTAACGAAAATCATTTCGGAAACCTGAAATAATTTCGCAATCACTAAAATCATTTCCGAAATCAAAAATCACTTTTCGGTACCAGAATATTTTCCAAAGCACTGAAATCAGAATCATTACGAAAATTAAGAAAATCAATTCCGAAATTAGTAATCATTTCGGAAATTAGAAATCATTTTTCAAATCACGGAAAACAGAAATCATTTCAAAGAGAAGAGAATAACGAAAATCTATTCGAAAATCAGTAATCATTTCGGAAATAACGGAAATTAGATATCAGAAATTATTTGAAAAATAAAGAAAATCATTTCTGAAATCACTTCGAAAATCTGAAATCTCTTTAGAAATCAGAAATCATTTCGAAAATGTCGGAAATAATTTCGAAAAAACGACAATCAATTCGGAGATACCAGAAAGCAGATATCAGAAATCATTTCGGAAATCAGAAATCAGAAAATCTCTGAAATAATTTCGAAAATAACGAAAATCATTTAAAAAATAACGCCATATTTACAGTTCTGACTGAAAAAAATTTTCCGACAGCTTATGTCAAAACCAATCAGAACACTTTCAACCGCAGAAAAAACAGGGAAAAAAATACGCGTTCTGATTGGCCGATTTTGGCATAAGGTTTCGGAAAAAAAATTCTCAGTCGGAACTGTAAATCTGGCATAATGGAAAGCACACATCAGAAATTATTTTGAAAAAAAGTAAATCATATCTAATCTGAAACCGCTTTATAAATCAGAAATTATTTCGAAAATCTCGGAAATAATTTCGAAATAGTAACGAAAATCATTTCGGATACCTGAAATAATTTCGCAATCACTAAAATCATTTCCGAAATCAGAAATCACGTCGGATATCTGAAATCAGAAATCATTTCGAAAATTTAGAATATCACGAACATCTTTTCGGAAATCAGAATTTATTATAAAATTAACCGAAATAATTTCGTAAACACGAAAATCATTTGAGGAATCATGGAAGTATAGTGTCTCCTCGCTAACATCCCTGTCATCGCTATTGTGTTAATAAATTCTTTCGGTTAGTACCAGTTGCTACAAAATTTTCACCAAGGGCAGATTTTTACTCTTTCTGAGTGTTTTTAGTACAGAAAACCCAAAATAATGATGACTTGGTCAAAAATACGAAAAAATAGTTTTTTTAGGTTTCTTTCTGTCTCAAAAATACCCTGAAAGAGTAAAACTTTGACCTTTATGTGTTAACAAAAGTGGTGTATTTAGTGTAAAGAACATTTCCTGTAAATATTGCATGGAGCAATTCCCAATCATTAGCCGTGCAAAACCAAAGGTCAAACTAAAAATTGTATAATGGCACACAAAAATTCGAGCTAGTTTGAGTGAACACTTCCAGAAATTCAAGTCAGAATTTTGTATGGAAAATATGCAGCATTTTCCCTTCTTGGATCCATTTAAAACTTTGTAGGATGGTAGGGAGGTCTTCCCTGAACAACGTTTGTTCGTGGAGTTTGCGGCGCTCGACCCCATTTCAGAGGAGGAGGGGTTTAAAGTTTGTATTTTGTATTGGAAAATAATTTTATTAATTTTTTTTTACCAATTTAAAAAAACAAATTTAGACAATATTCTCTCTTCATTTATAGCAGGAATCTCATCAATCTTAATGAATTTCATTCATAAAAGAGGACCCCAGTCTTAATTAGGTACTGCTATTTTATTATTACTATATAATGGTCTCAGCCGAGGAAAAAAACTAAAAATACAGTTTTTGTACATATTTCTGCTTATCAGGGAGCTGTCGACCGCCTGGATTCTGGAACCCTTAGAACTAAAGTTGTAGCCATTGTCAAGATCTTTCATTTGAAATCACATAATCACTATAGGTGAATGTTAATATTTCGATATTTTTCATACTAACGTTAAACTGTGATCCAAAGTCTAATCTATACAAAGTATTTGCAAATCGCCAAATTTGTTGCCAAATTGTCGGCCATTTTCTCAAACAGAATTCTGCCTTTTCAATAAAATCAAGGTCATTCAAATTAGGAAAATCAAATCGTATGTCAAATTTATAAAAGCTACTACTGGTTATTATTATTCTGTGATGTGCCCTCCCTCAAGTTTACACAACATTTTTTTTTATGTAGCCATCCATTCATTCTGTAAAATTTTGCATACAAACTTTAAACTCCTCCCCCTCCGACATAGGTCCGAGCGCCGCAAACTCCAAAAATAAACATTGTTCAAGAAGGGGGGGGGGGGAATTCTACACTTCAGCTTTAAGTTTAAATTTGAATTTGAATTTTTCAGAAATATTTAGGATTTTCATTGAATTGTTGGATTTATCTGTAATATTAAAGAGCATTTAATGACATTATTACAGATTTTATCAACTTTTCTAATGATTTCCTTAATTTAAAAAATATAGGATTCTTGTTGGCAGCATCATGCTGCCCTTAGACCACTCGCCATTATTAATACTATAGGTTAATACCCGTTAATACAAATTGGCCATTATAATCAACATCTTAAAGTACAGGGCAATCCAGCGGTACGCACCCTATTTTCGGAAAACGTTAAACATCAGCCGTTTAATACCGATGATGTATATATGTTCACCTCACAAAAAATAAGAGGTGATATTTTTTATATTATTTTAGATTGCTTATATATTTCTATCTAATTTTCTTTCAAAGAAAATTTTCGACCGTTACGCACCTCAGTGTTACGCTCTCACTACCGATGATGTTTGATAACTCAATAACCGTAACGATAACTATCAATTTTTTAATAATAAAAAAACTTACAAGTTTTATAAAATGTTTTAGCTAAAATTAAACCAAAAACATTCTTGTGTCAACCATTTTTAATTTAAATATTGACCCCATACAAGAATTCTTGCAAACAAGACTTCGAAAGTTTCGCGAGGCAATTAGCTGTGGTTTTAGATGAAAAATTTACAATAGACAATGGTCTTAATTTAAAAAAAAAATACTTTAAAGATTTGTGTTGGAAAGATAAGAAAAATTATTGAATATTTAAAAAAAAAATGAAAAATATACGTCAACTACATTATCTACATTCTACCGTATTATGAATGTCTCCGAGGTCTTAGCATTTGATCAAAGATCAATTTGATAACAAAATGTTATAAATAAATTTTCTTTTTTACAAGCGTACTTTGTTTATGTGTGTGATTCATGACGGTTAAGCACATTATATTAACTATACTTACAGCTGATAAGATTATTGTTTTATTTACATAATTATTATTGAAAGATTTTTGTTTTTTTTTTGTATTCCCTCAGTTAAACGAGTGCATTTTTATTGTTTGAATAATAAAATGCACACGACTGTATAGATAAAGTTATAAAGGTTTTTGTTTGCAACTATAATAATGACTTTATGTACTTGAATTATAATAATAGCATTTTTTATATTCGAGTAATTTTGTTCTTTTATTGTAAACAAGATTAAGAATTTCGCGATTGTAAAAATTAGCATGGTCGGAGAATATTTCATTCAAATGCGAGACAAACACGAGGAGGTACTCACATGTGAAAGTACTGGGACAACCTCTATGGAAGTCATGAGGAAGTCATATGAAAGTCATATGGAAGTCATGGAAGTCATGGAAGTCATATGGTCGTCATGGGGGAAATCACTTACGGAAATCATGCGACAAGGGTGCAAAAATCATTTCGGAAATCAGAAATCATTCGGAAATCAGAAATCATTTCGGAAATCAGAAATAATTTTTGGAAATAAGAAATCATTTTCAGAAATCAAAAATCATTTTCGGAAATCAGAAATCATGTTCGGAAATCACAGGAATCATTTCGGAAATCAAAAATCATTTTTGGAAATCACGGAAATCAGAAATCATTTTCGGAAATAAGAAATCGTTTTTAGAAATCACGGAAACCATTTCGGAAATCGGAAATCATTTTTAGATATCAAGGAAATCAAAAATCACGGAAATCATATCGGAAATTAGAAATCATTTTCAGAAATCAGAAATCATTTTCGGAAATCAGAAATCATTTTTAGAAATCAAGGAAATCATGTCGGAAAACAGAAATCATTTTTGGAAATCAGGGAAATCATTTTTAGAAATCAAGGAAATCATTTCGGAAATCAGAAATCACGGAAATCATTTCGGAAATCGGAATTCATTTTTAGTTTTTAGATATCAAGGAAATCAAAAATCACGGAAATCGTATCGGAAATTAGAAATCATTTTCAGAAATCAGAAATCTTTTTCGGAAATCAGAAATCATTTTTAGAAATCAAGGAAATCATTTCGGAAATCAGAAATCATTTCGGAAATCAAAAATCATTTTTGGAAATCACGGAAATCAGAAATCATTTTTAGAAATCAGAAATCATTTTCGGAAATCAGAAATCATTTTCGGGAATAAGAAATCGTTTTTAGAAATCACAAAAATCATTTCGGAAATCGGAATTCATTTTTAGATATCAAGGAAATCAAAAATCACGGAAATCATATCGGAAATTAGAAATCATTTTCAGAAATCAGAAA
>JANSTW010047247.1:0-13206 GCA_027564275.1 Diadocidia ferruginosa
GACAAGCCACACAACATTTCAAAAAAATTCACTATACATATATGATATAATATACATTATATGCTATACTACAATATATATTAATATAACATGGAGAAATGTCCATCGATTAATATATTAACATTGTAAGTTTTAGAAAAAATGTAAAGAAATCTTCTATGAAGGAAGTGAATGTTTTTTACGCCTTCAAACAATTATAATAAAATATTAACTTTTTTTCGATCGTGAGTGTCAAAAATATTCACTTTTCGTTGATCGATTAGCCTGTTCCTAAATTCCTAGATATAATATGTTTTGGAAAACATTTCTATATTCTTAAATCGTCCTTAATATTATGTACCTACTCATATAATATAATATAAATGCTAACCAAAAAATCTGTTTGGATTGAATTTAAACGCACATATTATTATTATTATTTGAACATGTTTTCTGCAATACGTAGAAATGTGTAAAATATGAAAATCTTTTCTAGCTCTATACAATATTTTAATAAATTTTAATATTTTATGGAAAATTTTATATGTATAAAGAAAAACACACAAAAAAACATATTCAATATTCTAATAAGACGGAAATTTGGATGTTTTTTTCGCAGTCACTTTCATCTCATATTTTTCTTTATTTTATTATAGGATTCACCAGGATTTATAAATACGTTTCTAAGAGGATGTGAGGATAAACCTATGGTAAGACATATAGATTTTTGTATAATATTTTTTGAACATTTGCTTTTCATTATGTTAATATTAAATTTGTATATATGTTAGAGTATCCGTATGTATTTGAAAAAAAGGAAATCATTTAGTCTATGTAAATGGAAAATTCGGAAAATCTGTGTGCGAGAAAAAATGTATTTTGTCTTGTACCCCCGAATATTTATAGCGGCGGTTTGTTTTAAACTTGAAAACATTTTTTTTTGTGGTTCATATGCGTATTTACATATTGTATAAATGGAAATCAAAAACAATTTTATATTTTTTAATTTAAATATGTAAATTAATTTTTTTTTATTTATTTATTGAATTTCGTTTGGTTGAAATATTTTGTATGTGTGTTTAAAAATCGGGATAAATATTTTATGATCTTTTTTGTGGATTTACAAAATATTATTATAATATTAAAAATATATTATATACGTGCCTTAAACATGAATAAATAATATATTATTTAAATATCATTAAATATTATATAAAAATGAGTGTGTGTTTATCTGAAATGGATACAACCCGAAGAATCTATTTGGCCGCTCAAGCTTATGATTAACCAGTATCGACCGTTCCATTAGGAGTATTTTTAGGTTAATTAGGACTTTGGATCAACTAATGAAATAAAACAGGTTTCACAATGAATCAGATTATTTGAAATAAAAGAAATAAATTTAAATATTTTTATCGAATCAAAATTTTTAAATTCAAAATGGCGGCCAAAGAAATTAAATTTATGAATTTTTAAAATAAATGTTCTCGTAAATGATTTTGATTTCGTTGATTTTCAATGCAATACATTAATTGTGACATTGTTGCATTAGTCTCATTGACAAAACTAATAATATTTAAAAAAAAATTAAAAATCCTTTTTTTAACACACCAAAGCTCGCACGGTACAACTAGTTACGTATATGTACGACAATGTATGTTATGTTATATGAAAATTTATAATGTATGCACATCATAATATTATGTACACGCGATAAAAAAGGGTTCAGCTCATAAAATATTTTACATGTTTTAAATATAAATTACATTTTCGCATATTAAACGTTTTGTAAATATAAATATCGTAAAAAAAAGTATATCGAAAACCGAGTGTCGTAAATAAACATGTCACGTGTAGTGTATTAAAAAATGGTTATAGAGCGCTTATTTCTACACATAATTGAAATTTATCTGGATAAAATAATTATGTGTTTTTAATACAATACAAATACAAATAATTTCCTTTCATTAGGCAACAAAAAAGAGAATAAAATCAGTCAGTGTTGAGCCTTGTGGAACACCAAATGATATACTGCAGATTTGATTAATAGGAAATATTCATAATTTTGTAATCTTCGCGTGGATTAATTCGAATGTATTTTTTTAAATAATTTTTTCCCTTTGAACTGCAACCCAATTACATGTCAAAAACTCAAAAGTCGTCTACATTTTGCTTAGTAAAGTCAAAAAGTCTTTGATGATTTCCCATTGTAAACTCCACATTATGTCAGTAAATTATTATTAACTATTTAAAAAAACAACTAATAAATGTTAAATAGAAAAAATCATAACTTCATTAAATTCTCATAAATTACAAGAAATATTAAATATTCGTATATAGATAGATAGTAGATACCCTATACTAATAAACCAGTGGCGAGCGATCTAAAGGTTAGTTTTGCTGACCAAGAAAATTTCCATAAAATCAAATCAAATCCTAGCTCAATCTTATGAAATTTTGTATTGGAAACTTTATGAGTTTTTATAAGAAAAGTAATTTTTTTTTTCAAAATGGCTTTGTGATAAAAAAAATCATTTTTCTTAAAAATATCAAAAAATTTCTCTAAAAACAAAATTATTTCATAAATGTCTTGCAAATTCTAAGAATTAAGAAATATTACAGAATTTAATCAAAATCCCAAAAATGTCAATGAAAAACTTTCGGATTTCATAGAATTTTTAGGAAATATCAAAAGTTTCTATCAAATTTCTTGTGAAAATAAATCTAAAAAGTTCTCGAACAATTTCATAAAAATCCTAATAATTTTTGTTACATTTCATTAGAAAATTTGAAATTTCTTGAAAACTTTTGAATTTTTAGGAAATATCTAAAGAATGTACTAAAAACTTGATTTTTCGATAAAAAATTAAATTTTTAATTCCTCACTTTGAAAGAAATTTTCTAAATTCAATATGAATATGAAAATGACTTAATTTTTCACTAATAAATTTCACAAAATTTCGTTTAATGTTCCTCGTTATATTATCAGTACAAATTGGTCAGACAAATTGCTCAAATATTTTGTACCTTAGGCGCGTTACGATCCTGCTGTCTATATACTCCGCTCGCCACTGTAATATGTACTAATTTTCTTACTTAATTGTTAATTCAAATTTAGTACATTTAGTAAATTAGAAAAATTAGTAAAATTTGTAAAATTAGTTAAATTGGCAAAATTAGTAAAATTTGTTAAATCAGTAAAATTAGTGGCGTAGAATTTCCTCCCTCCTCCTTGGATCCTCCTCAAACTTTGTATGTATATTAGATCCAAGGTTTGCAGAATGCAGGGGGTCTGGAAGGCGGAAGGGCAAAAATGCCCTTTACCGGCGCATTCAGCAGTAGTCCTTTGCCCCTCCCCCTTCACAGAGAAACCAAGAGTGTAGAATTTATGAGAAAACTCATAAAATTTAACCGTTTGGATAGTTGTTTTGGCTCCAATAAGTAATATGGTTAATATAACTATCCGATCGTTAGTTTATATTTAACCATCCTGATAGTTGAGTTAACCATATGATAGTTAATTTAACCCTCCCGAAGGGTAAATTTTACCCTCGGATAGTTATGATTACCCCATTTTAACCTGATTTGAGGGTAATATTTACCCTTCGGATGGTAAATTTAACTATCCGAGGGTAAAAAAATAAATTTGGGTAATTCTAACTATCGGCGGGTATTTCTTACACTTAAGATGGTTATTTTGTTACTTAACCATCCAAAAAATATTTAACCCGACGGATGGTTAGTTCTCAGTTTCTCTGTGTATATGGGCTTGAACAAAACATTGAAAAACGTAATGTTCAAATTAAACAGTTGGTTTGATGCATTTCGTTATGTATAATAGAAATAGCCGACTTTTACTTATTTAGGTAGGTACATGTTGTATGTTTGTGAACATTATTATTTTGTTCATAATAAAACTATATTAAACATGAACTTGTTTATTGTGTGATAGATTGCGTTTTGTCTATTTTGTATATGTAGCGATACGTGTATTTTGCATCATTAATTCACATAGTTAAATAAAGTTACAAAAACACAATTTTGCTACAGTAATTTATTCAATAATAAAGCAACTATTATTATACGCGAGAAGAGAAAAAAGCTTTTCAATAAATTTTGTTAAAAAAAAACGCTGCACACACACATTTTATTTTAGAAAAGATAAATGGGAAAACATTAAATTGGACAAATTACAATTCATTTTTCAATTTTAATGAAGTTTTTCTATTTTATTTTATTTTTTTTTTTGGTTTTGATTTTTTATAAATGTGCGCTAATTTAATTTTGATGCAATGCATGCATTTTTTTTAAATACGAATACGTAAATTCAGAATGCAAAGTTTTTTAAATGTGGGTAGTTGGAAATCTTTATTATATATTTATTTTAATTATTTTTAAAAATATTAGTCATATTTTCTGAGTAATTTATTGTAATTTAAATAAGATATTATATTGAGTTTGGAATTGTGTATTTTCAGTAGAAAAGACTTAACTAATACTAAACATTATAAGGTAAAATACGTACGCCTTCTTATGTATCCATAAATACTAAAAAAAACTAGTGTTGGTCTGACTGAGTGATTGTAGAACTAAATGACTGTGAGAATGGCTGAAAGTAAAACTTACTGGCTGTGGAAGTGTGGAACTGACTGAGTGTAGGACTGACTGAGTATCGGACTAACTGACGTAGCACTGGTTGAAAGTGGGACTTACTGACTGTGCGGGACTGACTAAATGACTGTGGAGATGACTGACTGAGGGACAGACTGAAATTGGGACTTACTAACTGTAAAACTGACAGACTGTGAGAGTGACTGACTGTAGGACTAACTGTGGGTCTCGCTGACTATGGAATTCACTGATTGTAAGAATGAATAATTATGGAACTAACAAATTGTGAAACTGTCTGAACATGGGACTGACTGACTGTGGAACTTACTGATTGTGGGACTGACTGACTGTGGGACTGGCTGAAAGTGGAATTGGATGAAAATGAGACTTACCGACTGGATAATGTCTGCCTGACTGTGGGACTGAATGACTGTCGAACTGACTGACTGTGGGAATGACTTACTGTGGGACTAACTGAAAGTGGAACTTACTGACTATGGAACTGACTGACTGTGAGACAGACTGATTAAATTTTTATCATGTTTACTTGATTTTGAAAACAAGACGATTATGCTAAGAATTTAAGTAAAATAACGCAACAGATTAAAATATAAAATTAATTAAAACAAATTATTAAAATAATTTTTAATTGTTTACACATTTTTTTAAAACATGTTTTTATTACAAATTACACCATCACGCAATCGGTCTATTTTATTTTTGAATGTGATCAGCTTTTATTACTACGTTTTAAAGTTTTTAAATAACTTAATTTTATTTGAATAGTCGATGATTTCTCTAAATTTCAATTATCCATATCCTAATAATAAAAAAATAATTAAATTTTTCTCTTATTATTAATTTTTTTTTTAACTAAAACGCATAATAAAATGAAAATAAAATTAAAAAATATATAAAAAAATTTATGATTTTTTTTATTGTATAAATTTAGTTAAATATATTTTTTTAATTAAGTCCCCTACGTTTCTTTAAATATTATAAACGAACCATTATTTTTGAATATAAATAAAATTTAACTTAATTAAAAACAATTGATCCGTATTAAGGTTTATCCAACAATATAAATATGGAATATTTAACCGCATTTTTAAAGCTATTTTTTATTACTTTTAAATGTACATAAAATGGAACTTTTATTACAACGAATCTATTTATTTTTTCACAGAAATTAGAAAGAAAAAAATATGTATGGAAATCTATTTCCATTATAATGTAAATAATGTGAAATGAAAACACTCACCATATAGAAGAAATGCTTAACTTTACATTTTATTGTTTATTCTTTTAATATGATAAGGCGGTATGGTTCATGTGAGGAATATATTACATCTAATTAGACAATAAATTTCGTAAATTGTGAGCATAAGTTGGCAAATTTTAGTGTATTTACGCGATGAATAAATAAATATCACTTTTTCAACAATCGGAATGAAGTTTTTGTTCAGTTTAATGTAAATACAAAGATTATTGCTGATGCTTCGATTGTTGTCAAATCTAGGTTTTTTCTTCCTTTTTATAACAAAAAGAGTAATATGTCTTTTCACATTTTTATATAATATAAATGTCTTTTTATATCTGACTAACAGAAAGAATTGTGATAAATTAACTAACAGCCATATAATATAAATCGAAATGTCTTATATAATTCACATTAATTTATTATATGCGGGAAAGCGATGAGTTGGCCAAAATTTTCTTTTAGATTCGATTGTAAAAAGGCGTTCAAATTTCTCTATATAAAAATATTTTATTAAATCTATTTTATGGTTTTGTTGTAATATTATTGAAATTTTATAAGAAAAAGAGCGATGATTTTTCTGATATGTAATTTTTGGCTACAAATGTGAGGAAAAAATTAAAATTTCTTTCCAGATTTATTATTATAATTCATTATAGAAAAGAAAGAATTTTCATCGACCGTATTTATTTTAAAAACTTGAAATATCGGACTAAGCGGTCGTTGCGGGACAGAGGTTTAATTTTTAAATATAAAATATACTCAATTAAGTATCTACTTGTAGACCACAGCATACGTTCATAACTAATCCAGTCTTCACAATTATTAAACTAGTTATAGTAAAATATATTCTGTGGATTCTTGATATTTTGTTTAAATAAATTATTTCAAAAACTGATAAATTAAAAAAATCGTCTTTTAGATATGTAGACAATAATATCGATGCATTTTTAATAACCAATAGCCCTTTATAAGAGAAATAATTGCATTGTTGGTAACACGTTGAATTCATCAAAAAGAAAAGAACTAATTTAATTTAGTGTTCATAATAACATTCGCAGATGATCTTCATTCAAAATAAACAGACACTCTGAAACTGCATCAAATAAATAATTTCCATATTATTTTCCATGTTTACAATATTTTTACACTTTAAGTGTAGGCGAAAAATATTGTTATAATTTAACGCGCTCTATATTATAGAAACATGTGTATGGGTATTTATGGTTTTCTTTTGATCATATTTTTTTCTAAATTAATAAAAAAAATTATAACATTATATGAACAGGATGCTATTATTATTATTATTATTATGTGTACTGCAATTGGCGTTGTATTTAGAATAAAACTTCGGATTGAATTATCTCGTGTATATTGTGTTTATGATTTTTAATATTTTTATTAAGTTAAATGCCCGCAGGACAAGAGTGTGTAACATTATTTTATGATTATACGAAATAAAATCATAGAAGTGTAAATTGGATATTATTTTGTTGTAAACAAAGTGTAAGAAACACAATAAACATTAGTGCGATGGGGACGCCTATGGTCATGAATAAAATAAAAAGTCTTGTTAAAATATTAATATTAAATAGTTCGTTAGATGTAATTTAAATATTTTTTCAATTATACTAGAGATATTTAAATCATTTTAAAATAATAAATTTTATTAAAATGGCTTTTCTTTATGAACTTCTAGTCTTTAGTCCATAATATATTGCAACATACCGAATTTATTGTTTTATTATAATTTAAAATATGTTTGAATTATTTCAATTGCCATTAAAAATTGTTAAAAATAAAATTGCATGGGTGGATTGAGTGTGTGGCGCGTCCTCTGCTCTATTTAAAATTATACCTAATGGTTTGAAAAATTGATAAATGTTTTTAATCCATTGAATTCATTACGTAATAATCATAACATAATATAGATACAAAATAGGATGTTGTGTCAATTATTGTCTATATAAATTACATTGAAACATATTTAAGCGGATAGAATTAAAATGATTTATTTTTTATATGTTTTGACATTATTGTATTAATTTTACATATAATTTTTTTTATATGAAAAAAAGACCATATAGAAACAGATTTAGGTACTTTTGTGATTGATATTGTTCATGAGTAAAATTTTCGTAAAATTCTGTTTTTTCTGTGAAAATTATTTTCTATGATTCGTCATTAGTGCTTTTATATCTATCTGTAATCTGTATATGATTTAATCTTAATTAAATATACATTTTTTTTTTTTCAAATAAATAAAAATTTTGAAGTTTATATGAAATTTTTTATTGCAATATACGAATTATTTTTACTTTAGTCTATAAATATTTAAAAATGTAATTTTGTAAAAGATTTAAAAGGATTAAATTTTGTCTATGTAAATTGTCGTTTATATTTAATCTAAAAATGTGTCATTTTACAAAGTGAAAAAACTTAATGATAAATAACATATTTATAAGAAGAAAACCAAAACATTTCCATCAAAGAAATAATTTTTCATAATTTATTAGGCACTAAAAGCCTTATTAACTTTTATATCTATATAATCTATACGTTTTATTTTGAAGAAAAACAAAATATATTTTTGTATATAAATTTTGCTAAACCTGGCCCATCGGATGAAGCTTAAATAAATATAACAAATATGGTAAAAAGAAAATGTGAAAAGTAAAGTTTCTATTAAATTTTTATAAATTCAATTTACTTAAAAGGGGTTTCCGAAAATAAATAAATATTTTGTCGCTTTTTTGATGGTTGTGTACACAAATTATTTATTTATTAAAAATTATGTAATATTTTTATTTGATAAAAGATGTTTTTTAATGTAAAATTTTAATCCATCATTTCTTCGTGTAATTTCTAAGAAATGATGGTACAAATTGTGGAAACGCTAAAAAATATACAATCTATGAAATACATTATATATAGAATATTATCCTTTTTCATTAGATTTTCTTATTTCATCATCATAGTGTCTTTAACTCCAAAGCAAAAAAGCATAGGGACCATTTTGCCTTTTTTTCTATCTGATACCATGGTTTTCATTGACGACTATATCAAAGATGGAGTGTTGTCAACAACTAGCAATATTTATTTTTAATTATTAGTGGGCTGGTTTTTACACTATATGAGGAACCCTAACTGGTTGATATCATATAGGCGGACCAACGGCTTTAGGTAACTTCCGAACCATTGCGATCGCCTTTTAAGAAGCACCTGCGAATAAAAGGTGATAGTCCTGTTGTGAAAATTTGTTGACCCTACCGAGTCTCGATCCAACAACCTTTTGAATACAAAGCCGTTACGCTACCCACTGCTTCATACTGACTATTTTCTTATTTGGATGGAAAAAAATCAAACTTGAGTCAAAAAAGACAATTTTCTAAATTAGTAAATTTCAGTATAATCGAATTAATTAAAATATTTTATGGAAATTAGGAAATTTTGTAAATTTTCCTTTAAAATGTTTTAGTTAATGAATTTGCAATAAATTTTAACGAATCATTAGATAAGAATTTAATTGAATGTATTTAATATATTTTATAGAGTTGAGATTAAATGGGTTTGTTTGAATTTTTTTTTTTAATATTAATAAATATTTCATATTTAATGAACCGTAGTTTTCCGCATATCGTTTTGGTTCTTTTTGTTTTTCTTTTTTCTATAACTGGTCTATGGATAACATTACCAGATTTTACTGTGAATGCTTATTTAACTGACATTGTTAGTTTCTGAACCCAATGTTGTCAGTTTTTTCGCTTAATAAACTAAATTTTAGTTTCTGAACGACTTTTCGTTTAATAAGCAATGCTTAATAAGAAGCTACTATCCGTCAAACACTTTTTTGAAAATCGTGCAAGACCATTCAAAAAGTTTGTACAATTTAAATGAAGTAACAAACAAAGATTTGCAATATTTTGGCCCCACCGAGCCTCGAACATACAACATCTTGATTACAGAGCCGTGACTTTACCCACTGCTCCATACTGGTTATAAAGCTATAAAAACAACAATACCATTTCTATGATTATATTAAAAAAGTTTTTAAATTTGTTGAATTTTTTTTTAGATATATGATTACAATAAAGAAACCTTTAATTCTGCAATAGAAATTATTTTGGATTAAACAGCTTTTGGTAATCGATTTCCTACAAAAATTATAGTCTGATAATAAAATATCATGCGTACTCGCTACTTCCCCTAAAATTTATAGTTTTTTATCCGCTACTGAACACTTCTCATACACTGTAGTATTATTATTTCATTATTAGCCCATCGTTTTTTATTGTAATTGTTACACATTTTCCACACAAAACTGTAATATACGAGTAATAATAAATTGAATTTATAAATTTACATAAAATATTAAATTTAAAAAAATTATAATATTTAACGAATGCGGCTTATAAAATTTGTATTAAATCGTCATCATCAGTTAAAAAAAACTTATATTTAATAATAATAATAAAATTTATGATTTGCTGAATTATTAATATAAATTAAGCCACAATTCTATACAAATATCTAGACATAAGGCACGAAGCGTAAGAATGTTCTTTAAGGAAGCACTTTTAAATTCGTTGTTTTACATACAAATTAATAATACACGCATCTCACGCCATACTCCTGTCTCGAAGAGAGATCAATTATGTAAAAAATGAAAGAAGCTTAAAGTCTTAAGAAGCTTATACATAACACTTAGAAAATTAAAAGTTAATTAATTTAAATTACCATAATGTATCTCTGCTATATATTATTAATAATTTGAGGAGTCAATATTTTGATTTATGAAAACAATGTTTTAGTAAATTAAAATTTACGAATGCGAGAAAATATTTTAAGGCATTTAATAAATTCATAATATTTATTTTAAAGGTTCCGGAAGCATGACATACATTCATAGCAGATATGGAATATTCGTCTCTGCTAATTTATATAAAATAATAATATTCAAATTTATATAATTGTAATATAAAATGTAGCTTTCAAAATTCGTTAAAATACGCGTTGATTTTATAATAATGATTAATATAGAAAATTTTCCTCATCTGTTGAAATTTTCCAGCAAACAATAGCAGTTAATTTATTGAATTTAATAGAAAATTTATATTTTTGAAAATAAAATGAAACCATAATATTATTGTAATGCAGCATAAATTTAAGAAATAAATTAAAAAAAAAACATACCTGCTATTTGTAATGTGGCATTTCGACTGTAAACTTTTCCGGCAGAATTTTTCGCAACACACCAATAAACACCGCCGTCTTGTTCCTTTTTCCCGTGCAACGTACGAAGGAAAAACAATGAACCAGATGGCAACAATACACGATGAGATTTACTATCGTTTGGACTTGTTTTGACAGGTTCACCATCCTTATACCATTCGATTGTTGGTTCTGGTTTTCCTTCGGCCTTACAATTCAATGTCACCGGTTCATTTTTCGGTACAGTTATATCGGTTGGATGTTCTGTAATTCGTGGTGTACGATATTGAACTGAAACCAAATAAAAAGTAAAATTAATGAAAATTTATACGTTTCTTTTGTTTTTATATTCTTTTTATATAAAAGCATATCCCTTGCTGGTTGGAAAAACGAAGTAAAACATAATTTATAACAAGCAAGAGAAAATAAATCGTTTTTCCGTTTATTACTTTGAAATGCATTTTATTTTTCAGATAATATAAATTCAAAAGGATTCTTCCTTACATACATAAATTACATATAGTCTTATATACTTAGTTATCTTTATATTGATTGTTGATTAAAACCATGGATGTAGTATTTTAGGTATATGATTAAAACGAAAGAATCTTCTATTTATATTATTGTGATTAATTATAGTTTCTACTTTTAGTTAGAGTTACAAATTTGAAAAGGTTTTTTCAGTATGTAGATTATAGAAAGAAGCATATATCATTCTTTGCTGGGGTATACTTTCTTTGGAATTATTTATTTAATATTTTTTAATTTAATATTTTACTATAAACAATTTGGTTAAAAGAACATTTATTTACTTATATTATGTAAATACAAGTAAACATCTACCACCGCGTCAGTTTTATTTCAATTTGTATGTATATGTTATATAATCTCAAGGTGTATAGAGTATATAAGGTGTGCGCATAAATTTAGCGGTTCTGAGCGGTTTTGTGTGCTATACACGAAATATATATTTGTGTATATGAATCATTGACGCAATCGGTGCAATTGGCATAGTAAACCTAGTACTTACTGTTCCAATGACATCAAAAAATCTTTCTATGTATTTTTTGCGCACACCTATTCTAATCTATACACCTTGATATAATCTGTAGTAATTATCCAAACAAAATTAATCGTTGCAACAATTTCAATTAAAATGTGTAATATATGGAAAGTGCCTCCTTGGCGCTTGCCATAAATTGTATAATTTTGTATGTACAGAAAATAAGCCAAAAAACAAAAAACTATACCAAAAAGTCGCATAAATTATCCGAACAAATTTTCATTTTATTTATCTCATTTTCACTTTTATACCAATTTCTATATAATTTAGCAACATATGTTTAGTATTTATGAAGCTATATATACATATTATATATGTGTGGAGCCAGTGGAGAATTTTCAAAATAATTGTACCAATTTCACCTATAGATTTTAAAAATTTGTAGATTATAATTTTTGATATACTTATAATTGAAATTGATTTTCGGTATTCCTTACTCCCTTAATAGACCCAATTTTTTTTTATAATTTTAGGATTTTTTTTATTTCTTAAATCTTAAAATTAAAACCCAATTCATCACTGAGAAACTGACCAACCAACAAAGCAAAATCTTATATATAGAATTTAATCTGACTTACACATACGCATGTTTATTATGACGCATCGCTATTGAGCCTTTATATAGATTACTATAGATTATACCTACTTTATGTGGACAAATATTTTAAATATATAGATTTCATAATTTATATTTATCTAAAACCTTACCTATTTGTTATTACGGATAATTTATGTTCTAACTTTTTTTTTGGTTATCTGTTTGCTAATATAATTGCTTACTAAGTACAACGCAGTGGCCTATAATCCGACTGATTCATAAAGTTTTTATATATTTTTATGAATTTAGGAAAAACATTTTTTCTCATAGAAAAAAATTTCACTAAAGTCGACCAGTGAGGACGTTTTTGGAGCTCTTCTTCTGGACCATTGTCTTCTTATATATTGTCAAATATTAAGATCAATTTTTATAAGCGGCATCTTTGGGATGCTAAATCAAACATTGAATTTTGTATAGAAAATTCAATTTTAAAATTTAGGCTAATCGATCAACGAAAAGTGAATATTTTTGCAATATTATGTGACT
>JANSTW010047258.1:0-13205 GCA_027564275.1 Diadocidia ferruginosa
TAAATTAAATAAATTAAATAAATTAAATAAATTAAATAAAATAATTAAAAAACGACATATTTTGCAAAAAAAAAATTAATTTAAAAATTAATAAGTTGAGTTTTATTTTTGAACAAGAATCTAATTTTAAAATTTTTTACTTTACAGATATTATTGACGAAAAGTAAACGCAAATTTTTGCACTAAACTATAATAAGAATTGGATAATTTTTTTTAAAAAAGAAAAAGATAATTAACAGCAACAAACATCTCAATGTAAGTATTGTTTATTATTTGACACTGATTGATTCATAACTAGTCAATTGCGAATGGGCAAGAGTGTCGATGTTTTTTATTGGTTGATACCACTCAATACAAAAATTCAATTCGGTTGTTGTTGTTGTTGGGGACATTTCTTATACAAATTGTTGTTGTAAATTTCGAGTTGGCCGCTCGCAATTGAACAAAACTAACCCTATCATAAAGGTTTGCTAGTAAAAGCATAAAGAAATTTACCAGAAAATATAGAATTTTATAATAACAATTTCTTTTACTTTTAGACATAACGAAACGAAATAATTAACAACCATGGACCAATTTACGCCGAAAGAAGTACGTATTTTGGAGACGGTCGAAGACATCCAAGAGCGTCGTGAACAGGTTCTGTCACGATACAATGAATTCAAAGTGGAAACGCGTCAAAAACGTGAGAAACTTGAAGATTCTCGTCGTTTTCAATATTTCAAACGGGACGCTGACGAACTTGAAAGTTGGATTCACGAGAAATTACAAGCGGCCAGCGAGGAGAGCTATCGCGATCCAACCAATTTGCAAGCGAAAATCCAAAAGCATCAAGCGTTCGAGGCGGAGGTGTCGGCTCACAGCAATGCGATCGTCAGTTTGGACAACACCGGACAAGAGATGATCAATCAACAGCATTTTGCGTCGGAAACAATTCAACGTCGCCTCGACGAATTGCATCGTTTGTGGGAATTGTTGTTGTCTCGTTTGGCCGAAAAGGGGTTGAAATTGCAACAAGCATTGGTGTTGGTGCAATTTTTGCGTCATTGCGAAGAAGTTATGTTCTGGATTAAGGACAAGGAGGCCTTTGTGACGGCCGACGAATTCGGACAAGATCTGGAGCATGTCGAAGTTTTGCAACGTAAATTTGATGAATTTCAAAAGGACATGGCCTCTCAAGAGTATCGTGTTACTGAGGTAAATCAATTGGCCGATAAGCTGTTGCAAGATGGCCACCCAGAACGTGACCAAATCTCCAAGCGTAAAGAAGAGTTAAACGAAGCATGGCAACGCCTTAAACAATTGGCCATTTTACGGCAAGAGAAATTGTTTGGCGCTCATGAAATTCAACGTTTCAATCGAGATGCTGACGAAACGGTTGCATGGATTGCCGAAAAAGACGTCGTATTGTCGTCCGATGATTATGGCCGTGATTTGGCCAGCGTGCAGGCGCTACAACGTAAGCATGAAGGTGTTGAGCGTGACTTGGCCGCATTAGAGGATAAAGTTTCAACATTGGGTGCCGAAGCACAACGTTTGTGCAGCATTCACGCTGATCACAGTGATCAAATACGTGACAAGCAATCGGAAATTGCTGCCTATTGGCAATCGTTAACGGCTAAAGCCAAGGAACGTAAACAAAAATTGGATGAATCCTATTTCTTGCATCGATTTTTGGCCGATTTCCGTGATTTAGTTTCGTGGATAAACGGCATGAAAGCCATTATTTCGGCCGATGAATTGGCCAAGGATGTGGCCGGTGCCGAAGCTCTTTTTGAACGTCATCAGGAACACAAGGGTGAGATTGATGCACGCAAGGATAGTTTTAAGGTAACAACAGAGGCTGGTCGACAGCTATTGGAACGCGAACATTATGCAGCGGCTGAAGTTCAAGAAAAATTGGCTGCCCTTGAGAATGACAAGAGTTCGTTGTTGTCGTTGTGGGAAGATCGTCGCATCTTGTACGAACAATGCATGGACTTGCAATTGTTTTATCGTGACACCGAACAAGCCGACACATGGATGGCAAAACAGGAAGCATTTTTGGCCAACGAAGATTTGGGCGATTCGCTTGATTCGGTCGAAGCATTGATCAAGAAGCACGAAGACTTTGAGAAGAGCTTAGCAGCGCAGGAGGAAAAAATTAAAGCTTTGGATATTTTTGCAACCAAATTGATCGATGGTCAACACTATGCTGCCGATGATGTGGCACAGCGCAGAGCCATGTTGTTGGCTCGTCGTTCCGCTTTGTTGGAGAAATCTTCAAATCGTCGGCAACTGTTGGAAGATTCAAATCGTTTCCAACAATTCGAGCGAGACTGTGACGAAACAAAGGGTTGGATAAGTGAAAAATTGAAATTTGCCACCGACGACAGTTACTTGGATCCGACCAATTTGAATGGCAAAGTGCAGAAACATCAAAATTTCGAACAAGAAGTGAATGCGAACAAGAGCAGAATCGAAGATATTACAGCCACAGGCTCGGAATTAATTGAGAAAAATCATTATGCATCTGATGAAATTAATTCGCGAATGCAAGAAATTGTAACACTGTGGGAAACGTTGGTTCATTCGTCCGATAAGAAAGGTTGCAAATTGCAAGAGGCTGCGCAACAACAACAGTTTAATCGAACCATCGAAGACATTGAGTTGTGGCTGAGCGAAATCGAAGGTCAACTATTGTCCGAAGATCATGGCAAAGACTTGACAAGTGTTCAGAACTTACAGAAAAAGCACGCCCTGCTCGAAGCAGACGTTATGGCTCATCAAGATCGTGTTGAGGGCATAAAAGTGGCAGCTACTAAGTTCATTGAAAGCGGTCACTTTGATGCCGACAACATTCAGAACAAAGAAGCAGGCTTGACAAAACGTTACTCTGCTTTGGCCGCCCCAATGGCCGAAAGAAAGCAACGTTTGTCCGATTCCTCTCAAGTTCAACAACTATTCCGTGATCTTGAAGATGAGGCTGCATGGATCCGTGAAAAGGAACCAATTGCCGGTTCAACAAATCGTGGCCGTGATCTGATTGGTGTTCAGAATTTAATTAAAAAACATCAAGCCGTATTGGCCGAAATCAATAATCATGAAAGTCGTTTGACGGCCGTCGTAAGTTCTGGCGAAAAAATGCTCAGCGATCAACCGTATTCCAGTGATGACATTCGCGTGCGTTTGGATCTATTGAAGGAACAATGGGGCTCGTTGAAGGAGAAGGCCAATCAACGAAAACAAGATTTGGAAGATTCCATTCAAGCTCATCAATATTTTGCCGATGCAAATGAAGCAGAATCTTGGATGCGTGAAAAGGAACCGATCGTTTCGTCGACCGATTATGGCAAAGATGAAGATTCTTCGGAAGCCCTGTTGAAGAAACATGAAGCTCTTGTGTCCGATTTGGAGGCTTTTGGCAACACAATACAATCATTGCAAGACCAAGCTAAAAATTGTCGTCAACAAGAGACACCAGTTGTTGATATCACCGGTAAAGAATGTGTTCAAGCGTTGTACGACTATACGGAGAAGTCGCCACGCGAAGTTTCGATGAAGAAAAATGACGTTTTGACATTGTTGAATTCGAACAATAAGGATTGGTGGAAGGTCGAGGTAAACGATCGTCAAGGATTCGTTCCAGCCGCTTATATTAAGAAAATCGATGCCGGCCTAAGTGCCAGTCAACAGAATTTAGTCGATGGTCATTCGATTGGCAAACGTCAATCGCAAATCAATTCCCAATACGACAATTTATTGGCATTGGCTCGTGAACGTCAAAATCGTTTAAATGAAACAACTAAGGCCTATGTTTTGGTACGTGAAGCGGCCGATCTATCATCGTGGATTAAGGACAAAGAAAACCATGCTCAAATCGCTGATGTCGGTGAGGATTTGGAAGAAGTTGAAGTGTTGCAAAAGAAATTCGATGACTTCAATGACGATTTGAAGGCTAACGAAGTTCGTTTGGCCAATATGAATGAAATTGCCGTCCAACTAACATCGTTGGGTCAAACTGAGGCTGCCTTGAAAATCCAAACTCAAATGCAAGATTTAAACGAAAAGTGGGCTTCATTGCAACAGGTCACCGCTGAACGTGGCAGCCAGTTGGGATCGGCTCATGAAGTGCAACGTTTCCATCGTGACATTGACGAAACAAAAGATTGGATTGGCGAGAAAGAAGAGGCTCTGAACAACGATGATTTGGGCAAAGACTTGCGTAGCGTTCAAACGTTACAACGTAAACATGAAGGCGTCGAACGAGATTTGGCCGCTTTACGTGACAAAATTCGTCAATTGGACGAGACAGCCAATCGACTGATGCAATCTCATCCAGACACTGCCGAACAAACTTATACCAAGCAAAAGGAAATTAACGAAATGTGGAATCAAATTATCACAAAGGCAACGTCACGCAAGGAGCGCCTGTTGGACTCGTATGACTTGCAACGATTCCTTAGCGATTATCGTGATTTGATGGCTTGGATAAATTCAATGATGGGACTGGTCACGTCCGAAGAATTGGCCAATGATGTAACTGGTGCTGAAGCTTTAATTGAAAGACATCAGGTACGATGGTTTTTTTTTTAAATTTTATTAATTTAAATATTCGTCGTCCAAAATATAAAATCCTAACTCGAGCATATTTCCGAAACCAATTTGTCATTTTACTTATTGAAATAATTTAATGCATTTTTAAAGACCTATACTCAATACTATTGACCGACAATTCTCCGAAATGACAGCTACCCGAAAAGTAAATTCCCCCTCCAAATTTGCCTGTGCCAAAAATTTTCAAAAAAATCTTCTTTTTAATTTAATGACCAACAGTCGTGATGAATATGACCGTCACACAGTTAGTCAAAAAATTCAAAAATTTCCAACAAAAAAAATCAAAAAACTCAATCAGAACTAATTTTTTTTCTCGGGGAATTGTCGGTGAACCACTCAAGACACGAGTAAAATAGAGTTTAAAAAATAAAACTGAAAATTCGATCTACATAAATTTAAATTTTTATTTTTATTGCAAACTCGAGTTGGGATTTTATCTTTAAAACAACATTCCCGATTTTGATCGCAGAAAATTCTAAATATTATTTCTTTCTGAAAAGGTCTCTTCTTTTCAAATATTTACCAAATTCATTTTCATCAGGTTAACACAATTTTTTAAGTTTATATTTTTTCTTTATGGTTTTTTTTCATTTTGGTGACTACAATTTTATTTTAGAACCATCGCGCCGAGATTGATTATTATTATGGTATACCTCAGGTAAACACGCTTGTACCATAGTTGTTTTATTTTTCCTTTTTTGTTTTCGTTTTGTCTTTTACTTTATTTAATTTTTACTTCATTTTTTTTAAATCACAAGCAAACACTTTACTATGACTATGTAAAAAAATTGTGATGGTTTTTAAAAAGTATTTTTTTTTATTTATAACTTAATTTACTAACTGGGTTGTTGGTCAAGGTGTATAGAGTATATAAGGTGTGCGCATAAATTTAGCGGTTCTGAGCGGTTTTGTGTGCTATACACATAATATATATTTGTGTATATGAATCATTGACGCAATCGGTGCGATTGGCATAGTAAACCTCGTACTTGCCGTTCCAATGACATCACAAAATCTTTCTATGTATTTTTTGCGCACACCTATTCTACTCTAAACACCTTGGTTGTTGGTCCCAAAAAAAAAAGAAAACTAATTAGTGTTTGGGAATTTTTTAAATGAAAGTTCCAAAATTCAACCTAATTCGAAAAACTCAAAATTAATTATTAGTTTTTATTTATTCTACGTAAACAACAACAAAGACTTCCTCAAAATGTCCATAAAACTTTCAAAATACTTACCAGGACTTCCAGAAGACTTTTAAAAGACTTCCAAAATACTCACCATTGACTTCCAAACAACTGTTAAAAATCCAAGACTTCATTAGACTTCCAAATTACTAACCATAGACTTCCAAAATACTCACTAGAGGCTCCCATAGGATTTCTAAAAAACTTCTAAATACTCACTATAGATTTCCAAAAAAACTGTTTTCCGAAAGTCTTCTATTAAATATCCTATCCAAGACATCACAAGATTTCCAAAATACTCACTAAAGACTTCCATAGGACTTCTAAAATACCAAAATACTCAACAAAGACTTCCAAAAGACTACCTTAATACTTCTGTTAAACTTCCGAGACTTACAAAATACTCAACAAAGTCAAACAAAATGTCTATTCAACTTTCAAATGACTTCCAAAATACTCACCAGGACTTCCAGAAGACTTTCAAAAGACTACTTCACCATAGACTTCAAACTTAAAAAAAAAAATAGAAAAACTTTTATTAAATATCCTATCCCAAGACTTCCAAAAGACTTTAAAACAACGGATTTCTCAAAAGCAACATGCATAATCGGCAAATGGTATCCGCCAATTTATTGAATTTTTTTGTAAAAAATCTGTAAAAATTCTTTATATAATTCTGTTTCTATATAGTTCACAGTAGCAGGATTAAAAAACAAACAGTTTCATCTTACTAATTTGTTTATTGTTGTTTTTATAGCTAATTTAAAACAAAATTTACAAACAAAAAATTACCTTCATTCGATCAGTTGGTTAATCAATTACAGCTTTGCAGTGTTTGCTTTAAATTGATAAATCTAATATTTTAATGAAAAATCATCATTCATTATTTCGTCTAATAAAAATAAACATTAAACTAAAAAAAATAAAAATATTAAATTTTCTAGATTTTAGTCTGATGATGTGTGATTAATGTGACAAAACGTTTTTTATTCACCATATTCTCCGGAATTTAAAAATCCAATTAATATTCTTAATTGGACTATTCATCCGCTATATTTGAATAAACAATTATTGGTTTTCATGATTTCATCGTTACCCAACCGGTTAAAGCTGGCATCATATGATGACACTAGAAAAATTACATATTAAACAATTCTTTAAATAATTTTCTATTTATTATTATAATGAATAGAATAAATGCTGTACCTTTCGTGATGAAACATGTTTTAATAAGATTGGACCGTTTTTGACTGGAGTAACGTGTCTTTGATTACGAAATGTCCTCATATGATGACACTAGGAGAATTCGGGTTTCGCAGCAAACTTAACATATTAATTAAAATTAATTAACTTTTATTTTTCCACATCCAGGCGTTTTGAAATAAAAAAAAATATTTATATTCACTCCATCCTAATAATTAACTGCTAAAAAAATTACAAAACAATTGTTAGAAATTGACACCATAAATATTTGCACAATAAATTCACTCTATCATTGGCAAAATTTTAACAATTTAAAACACTTTCGATTAACCCTAAAATATTTTCTTCAATCTATAGGAACATCGTACCGAAATTGATGCTCGTGCTGGAACGTTTGCCGCATTCGAACAATTCGGCACTGAATTGTTACAGGCTAATCATTATGCTGCTCCCGAGATCCAGGATAAAATTGAAGAGTTGGCCAAAACTCGTGACGAATTGGAACGCGGTTGGACAGAACGTCGCCTGCAATTAGATCAAAATTTGGACCTTCAATTGTATCTACGCGATTGTGAACAAGCCGAAAATTGGATGTCGGCCCGCGAAGCATTCTTGAATGCTGAAGAAGTAGACTCGAAGGGCGATAATGTTGAGGCATTGATTAAGAAACATGAAGATTTCGACAAAGCCATTAACGGTCATGAGGAGAAAATCGCTGCACTGCAGGTGTTGGCCGATCAGTTGATTGCCCAGAATCATTATGCGGCCAGTTTAATTGACGATAAGAGACAACAGGTTTTGGAACGTTGGCGTCACTTAAAGGAGGGTTTAATTGAGAAACGATCACGTTTAGGCGACGAGCAAACGTTGCAACAGTTCAGTCGTGATGCTGATGAAATTGAAAATTGGATCGCAGAAAAACTGCAATTGGCCACTGAAGAAAGCTATAAGGATCCGGCCAACATTCAATCGAAACATCAAAAACATCAAGCCTTTGAGGCTGAATTGGCCGCCAATGCTGACCGCATACAAAGTGTCCTGGCCATGGGCGGTAACTTGATTGACAAGAAACAATGCAGCGGATCCGAGGATGCCGTTCAAAAACGTCTTTCACAAATTGCCGATCAATGGGAATATCTTACACACAAGACAACCGAAAAATCGATGAAATTGAAAGAGGCCAACAAGCAACGCACTTACATTGCTGCCGTAAAAGATTTGGACTTTTGGTTGGGTGAGGTTGAAAGTCTATTGACGTCTGAAGATGCTGGCAAAGATTTGGCTAGTGTGCAGAATTTGATGAAAAAACATCAATTGGTCGAGGCGGACATTCAAGCTCATGCTGATCGCATTAAGGATATGAATAAACAAGCCGATTCATTGGTTGATTCGGGTCAATTCGATAGTGCCGGCATCCAAGAGAAACGTCAATCGATCAACGAACGTTATGAACGCATTTGTAATTTGGCTGCACATCGTCAGGCCCGTCTTAACGAAGCCTTGACTTTGCATCAATTCTTCCGCGACATTGCCGACGAAGAAAGTTGGATTAAAGAAAAGAAATTGTTGGTCGGCAGTGACGATTATGGTCGTGACTTGACTGGTGTGCAAAATTTGAAGAAGAAACATAAACGCTTGGAGGCCGAATTGGGTTCTCATGAACCGGCCATTCAAGCCGTTCAGGAGGCCGGTGAAAAATTGATGGACGTTTCCAATTTGGGTGTACCCGAAATCGAACAACGTTTGAAAGCGTTGAATCAAGCATGGGCTGAATTGAAAAATTTGGCAGCAACTCGTGGCCAGAAGTTGGACGAATCATTAACCTATCAACAATTTTTGGCTCAAGTTGAAGAGGAAGAAGCATGGATAACGGAAAAACAACAACTGCTATCCGTTGAAGATTACGGTGATTCAATGGCAGCCGTTCAAGGTTTGCTCAAGAAACACGATGCATTTGAAACAGATTTCGCAGCTCATCGTGATCGTTGCTCGTTGATTTGTGAACAAGGCTCCACCTTGGTGGCCAATAAAAATCATCATGGCGATAGCATTGCACAGCGTTGCAATCAATTGCAAACGAAATTGGAAAATCTGTCCGCATTGGCCGGACGGCGTAAGGGAGCATTATTGGATAATTCGGCCTATTTGCAATTTATGTGGAAGGCTGATGTTGTGGAAAGTTGGATTGCCGACAAAGAAAATTATGTACGATCTGAAGAATTTGGCCGAGACTTGTCGACGGTGCAAACTTTGTTGACTAAACAGGAGACATTCGATGCTGGTTAGTATTTTTCTCGAAATTATTTCTTCATATTGGTGTAGTACCGAGGGAGAAACCACTTGAAAAAAATATTCTCATGATTTCTATATTTTCCGAAATGATTTGTTCCAAGACTTCCATAATTGGTTTCCCCCTCGTGTAGTAAGGTTTTGACCATAAAATTGACTATTTGCTCCAATAGAGCGAATTTTTCAAAATTAAATCAGTAATTAGGATGCAAAGAAGTTATTCAATGTTCTGTATCGACGCCATCTTGCATTCGGCGCTATCTTAATTTTTTTATTGATTTCCAATTTTATTTCTTTAACATACTAAAATTCTGGAAAATTCGCGCTTAATGAGTTTTGAGAAGTAAAATAATTATTTAAATTTAAAAGATTTTTTATATTTTTTAGATTAAAAATGTTTTTATTATTTTAAAGGTCTCAACGCTTTTGAACAAGAAGGAATTCACAATATCACCGCCCTCAAAGACCAACTTATCAATGCCAGTCATGCCCAATCTCCGGCCATCCTAAAGCGTCACGAAGACGTTATTGCACGTTGGCAAAAACTACGTGACGCATCAAATGCACGCAAAAATCGCCTGCTCGCCATGCAGGATCAATTCCGACAGATCGAAGAACTCTATTTGACTTTTGCCAAAAAAGCATCGGCATTCAATTCATGGTTCGAAAATGCCGAAGAAGATTTGACCGATCCGGTTCGATGCAATTCAATTGAAGAAATTCGCGCCCTTCGCGAGGCACACTCGCAGTTCCAAGCATCACTTTCGTCGGCCGAAGCTGACTTTAAGGCGTTGGCCGCCCTAGATCAGAAGATCAAGAGCTTCAATGTCGGCCCAAATCCGTATACCTGGTTTACAATGGAAGCATTGGAAGACACATGGAGAAATTTACAGAAAATTATCGAGGAACGCGACGGAGAATTGGCCAAGGAAGCACATCGTCAAGAGGAAAATGATAAATTACGCAAAGAATTTGCTAAGCACGCAAATTTGTTCCATCAATGGTTGACCGAAACGAGGTTAGTTACCATACAATTATTTATTATTTCAGTTAGAGAAATGTTTACATTTGTTTTACTCAAACACACACAATATTTTGTATTTAGATTTTATATTCTTGGATGGGATAATATTGGGTAAATAATGAAGTTTTTTGTGGTTGTTTCGTTTTTAAAATTGTTGTTGTCATTTGAAACGGCTTTAAAAAAACAAGATTTTCAAACAAATAACATTGTAGTATTAAGGGCAGCTTACTAAAAAATAAAAATAAAAACGCTGAGAACTTAAAACTTGCAAAAATGAACTTAAAAAAAGGTTTTGTCGGTTAAAAGACACGCCATTAAATTGTAACTAATAAGAAAATTCAAGATGGCGTCAAAATACAAAATGGTGTCAAACGCCATTTTGAAGGAAGTTGCTATCTTGAATTATTTTTAACACTTTAAATTAAACGAAGAAGTAGCGATCTTGTCGAGGGGGAAATTACATACGGAAATCAAATCATTTCGGAAATCACAAATTATTTCCGGAAATCACGGAAATCAGAAATCATTTTCAGAAAACACGGACATCATTTCGGGAATGAAAAATCATTTTCAGATATCACGGAAATCAGAAATTATATTCAGATATCACGGATATCCTTTCGGATATCAAATATCACTTTCAGAAATCAGAAATCATTTCGGAAATCACGGAAATCGTTTCGGAAATCACGGAATAATTTCGGAAATCGGATATCATTTTCAGAAAACCCAAAAATCATTTTCGGAAATTAGAAATCATTTCGGAAATCAGAAATAATTTCGGAAATCTATGAAGTTAGAAATCATTTTCGAAAATGACGGAAATGATTTCGGAAATCAGAAATCATTTTGGAAATCAGAAATGAATCATTTCGAAAAATACAAAATCATTTCGGAAAACGCGAAATCATTTCGGAAAACACGATATAATTTTCCAAAATCATTTCGGATATCATAAATCGGTTTCGGAACAACATTTTAGCTAGTGGTTTCCTACTCGCATTTTTATTCTCGTATAGTACATTTTGTTATCTTCGCGCATATTGTTTACGCCTGCGTAAAAGAGAAAAAAATAATTTACTAACAAATTGCTTAACATGCTGCCAATCGTCAATTTTTTAAAATACAATCTCTGTTAACAACAAGGTGAACAATTTGATTTTTATCGAAATCAACACTCAGCTAATAAAATAATCGAAAAATTCTGAAAGCTAATTTTGAAAATTTTCCCATTTAGAACATCAATGATGGAAGGATCTGGATCTTTGGAACAACAATTGGAGGCACTTCGTCTTAAGGCTATTGAAGTACGGGCTCGTCGTGTTGACTTAAAGAAAATCGAAGAACTTGGCGCACTACTTGAGGAACATCTTATCTTGGACAATCGTTATACGGAACACTCAACTGTCGGGTTGGCACAACAATGGGATCAATTGGATCAATTGTCAATGAGAATGCAACACAATTTAGAACAACAAATTCAGGCCAGAAATCATTCGGGTGTATCGGAAGATTCACTTAAAGAATTCTCAATGATGTTTAAACACTTTGACAAGGATAAGAGTGGTAAACTTAATCATCAAGAATTTAAATCCTGTTTACGTGCACTCGGCTACGATTTACCAATGGTCGAAGAAGGACAACCCGATCCAGAATTTGAAGCTATCTTAGATGTTGTTGATCCCAACCGAGACGGTTACGTTTCCCTACAAGAATATATTGCATTTATGATATCTAAAGAAACGGAAAATGTTCAAAGTTATGAAGAAATCGAAAATGCCTTTAGAGCTATAACGGCCTCTGATCGACCCTACGTAACAAAGGATGAACTTTATTGCGTAAGTTTCCCATTCCCAATTTGTTTTAATTTAATTTTTAATAAAATCTTCCTCTATGCAGAACCTCACCAAGGATATGGCCGACTATTGTACCAACCGTATGAAACCATATACCGATCCCAAGTCCGGTCATGCAATTACCGGTGCTCTGGATTACATAGATTTTACACGCACGTTGTTCCAAAATTAAACGCATTTTTTCGAAAATCTATACACAGTTTATTAACTAAAAATTCTATAATATTTATGATTAACTAATTATAATAAATTTAATCCACTGCAGTATCTAGAGATAAGAGCTACAAAAAAACAAACCTTTTTTATTTCACAATCTATTTTCCTTTTAACCCATTAAGGCCCAGCTCTTAGATAATATAATCAAAAGTATATGAAAAAATCGTATATCTATACAAATTGAAGCATTTTTACAAAATATTTTATCTTAAAAGAAAAAGACGACAAATTTTCTCTGCTGAAAAGCCCAGAACAGCAATTTAGTTGAGATTATCAAACGTTAAAGAATTTTTCTTTATTAAAACCTAAAAAAACTCATTCAAATTAAATAAAAATTTATGAGCTGAACCTTATTGTGGGTTATTAGGATAAATTTGGATTTTTTATTGCGAATGCACAAGAAAATTCAAAACTAGATTTTATCCGCCGCTTTTTTGACAAACCAATTTTGGTCAACATCCGTTATAATTGTTTGCAGTTCTATATATTAAATGCTTGCGATAAATATTTAAAATGTTCTAAAAATAAGCACTCAACTTTCATATAATAATAAATATTATTACAAATATAATAAATAGAAATTAAAATTAATTAAAATGTTCAATTTTTAATTATTGTTCTTGCTGGAAATGAAAAATGATAATGCCCAAAAACCTAAGAACAAAAATATTTGTTTTTTAACTTATTTCAAAACAGACGGTACCGTCAACTGAAAAAATCTGTATTTAAATCCCCACCAGACATTATCAACGTTTCTATAAAAAAGCTACACAGCTTCACAATTTTACATTGAAATTGTTGTTGCTTTTTCTACACACGCTGATTCGCATTGCA
>JANSTW010047269.1:0-13205 GCA_027564275.1 Diadocidia ferruginosa
AAAAATAACTTCTTTATTATTTAACAGGAATTATCAAGATTTTCATATGGCGCTGTTCATTGTGGTTGCACGGTTTCATTTTGCTTTTAAATTTTTGTTTTTGTTTTTTTTTTTTTTTAAATTAATTATTGTTGTTGTAGTTTTCCGTTTTTATTTTCATTTAAAAATATTTTTGACACGGACATATAACACATTATATATATTTTTTCTTATTTTTTAACATGCAATACATTTGTGTCAGTAGGACTATATGTCCGTTGACAAATAAAATAAAATAAAATAAAATAAAATAAAATTGAATTGATTCGCACATTAAAGATTTGTATATTGGCATAAAAAATATATAACAGCAGTTTTTAAAATACATATCATAATATATAATTTAATTAAACCAAAAAAAAAATTAAGTTACGTTTCGTCTTACCTAATATAGGAATCATCAGATAAATAAAATGGACAGCAGTAATTTTTATGGATTTCTTTTAATTAAAACAATTTATTCAAAATATTTGCATAAATTAAGTTAGAAAAACATTCTTTTGATAAAAATTAAAGAATTATTACAAAAAGGTGCAAAAATCCTATTTTAATTTTGATGAAGGTGGTTTTTGTTATAATATTTTCTAATTTTATATTAAAATTATAAAGAAATGAAAAATATCACATTTGATTAAGCATATTTATGTGCATATGGGGAAAAATACTGTAATTTAGTCGATATTTTGTAATAATCATTAAATCATAGAGAACCCTACGACGATTTGTATATACAATACATCACCTGTTAGGCAGATGAGAAATAAATTAGAATTTATAATCTTCTATAAAGCTACCTAAAAAATTGGCAAAGGATTGCCGTTTTTTTAATAATAATCATCCACCAGTAATATAATAATAATACAATATAACCGCTGTGAATCCAACACGTTTTTTATATTAATAAAAAAAATCAAATTAGATCATTCGATGGAATAGTAAAGATTAAACTATAAATTTGTCTGATTTTTATAAGAGTTAAATTATATTATAATGAATAACGTGTTTTTTACCATATTATATTTTTTATTGTTATGTCATTATACAAATTTAATTTAAACAATATTCCATAAAAATATATGGGCTATAAGTATAACATAATATTATGCTTTATCTCTAGAAAGATGGGAAATTATAAAAGAAATTAATATATAATTTATGTAAAAGAAAAGGGTTTTATAGTTGAAGGTTTTTAATGCTCAGCGGGTATATTTAAGTATAATTTAACCTTATAAAATATATAAATCTTATTTTCTAATAATAATAATGAGATGTGTATTTTATATAGAGGAGTGTAGGTATATGTCTTAATGAATATGCTGTATAGTGTATGCCTATGTACATGGGGATGGTATTTTTGTATAGTTATTTTATTAGATTAAAGATTTTTATAATTATATGGTTCCCACATATTTATAAAACAAGATTAACGCGCATATTTAAAGGATTATTATTATGTATAATAAAAACTAGAAAATGTTTTAAATATGTAAATTAAATAAATATATAATTAGAGATGCAGTAAAAAGTTAAAACAAAATCATTTTTTTTAATAGTCTTGATTACTTGAAAAACAAATTTCTAATTTGTCTCTGATAATGAGAGGGTTGAGGAATTGGCCAGGCTTGAGACTCAGGTCTGCAATATATAGTAATATTCGTTGGAAAGTTCTTCCTTCCTTGCACTTAGTAATGAAACGTTTTAAAGAGTATTTCTTGCATTTAGCTTACTTGAGATAAAATATAATTATCTCTTGTCGAAGAGCCAGAAACACGTGACCTTTCTACAACCAAATCCGTACAGACGCATTTATGGGTCGCGATACTATAGAACGAGGTGTGCCAATAAATTATGTCTACACTTAAAAATAAGACAATTTCGCTGAGGCTAATTTTCGTGTTGAAATTTCTTTTTTGTTAAAAATTATATTTTTCTTTTTTTTCATCACCAAAATATACGTTATGTCATATCTTTTCCTACACTTTATCGCTAGTTTATACAATTCTACTGGTTGCGGTTCTTTCTGGCCACTGGGTTATTCGCATCCATGCGGCCAGTTTAGGAATTCCACACAATGTGTGTTGCCGCAACTGTGTGTTGCCAACAAACCGGAAACAGTCGATCAATTTGCTGGTGATTGCCCCGCTAGATTAAGACTTCGTTTCATGGGAAACACGTCATACTGACCTATCAAAAAGATCAATGAACTTCTGTTTTTTTTTGGTAATTGAAGTCTAGTTAGTTTTGTTACTAAACTTGGTAGATACCATATTATGCAATAGAAATGTAAAATTTCCTATCTTTTTCACTAAAGTATTTTATTATCTATACAATAATGCATTTTGCAATGTGCATTGTGCAAGTTGGATCCTAATCAGATATTTTCATACGTTCTCCTAAACTAGATTAGATTATATACTGAAGGTCTTTGTCATTTTTTCACGTAATTTATCAATTTTATAAATAAACCGAATTATTTACTTACTATAGTTAATAAATGCAAACAAACCGGGACATTGCACTCAAAATTTGTAAGTTTACTATATCAATGAAAGACATTTAATTCATAAATTCAAAATTTTGGTTTTTATAATATCGATAAAGTGCGATAAAGATAAGCATTATTATGTTTATAGTAAGTTTTATTAATAATTTTGTTTATTTCGAGAAAAAAAAGAACAAATTTCGTTTGATAATAATCTGATAATAAATAATACAAAAAAAAATTATTGGTCGAACAAAATTCATTTCATATACATTTAGATTACTTTTGTAAATTTAGAAACAAATGTAAGTGCAAATCATTGTAATATAAATACAAAATCTTTCATTTCGTCATCATTTATCAAATCATGATAAAACAATCTCAGGGTGATATTTTAGAAAAAAAATCCATAATAAAATGTTTTTATTTTTTTCCTTTTTTCTCTCTTTCCTAATATATATTATTTCATCGTCTTAAAAAAGTCCGCCATATTGTTTTTTATCCTCTTTTTTATAAAGAATAAAACTATGGAATTCTAAAACTTTACAAAAATATGTCAATAATTGGACAAGTTATAAATTATTTTTGTTTTGGCCGTCTTGAATAATTCCGCCATTTTGAATAACTGCGCCATCTTAATTGGTTTTTATTATTTCAACAATTAAATTGGTTTTAACACAATAAAGTAAAGCAACTATACGTAGTATCTGCTGGCTTTAGAATATTGTTACTTGTTTTCTACTTTCTATTTCAACAATACTAACACTTAAGCTCGTGCCTTGCGGAAACCTATAACATATGTATATAGTTGCACTTTTTTGCATATGTATCTCCAACACCTTGTCCAATATAAAATGTGCTTTATTGTTGCATATTGCAATAATCAATCTTTTTTTACAACATTTAAACAATATATACACGAAGAAGATCCTTAAAGTGCACAATGGTAACACAGCATTACATATCCGATTTTATTTTTGTAAAGGCCATTAGTTGGCATATTTTATGTAAATTCAAAATAAATAGGAAATAAAAATTAACATCTGTTTGACAGTGGGTAGATATTGCATTCAATGTATCCTTGTATATACACAACAATTATGGTATTGTTTACAAGAAAAAAAATGGTAAAAGAAACAATTCCGAACAAAAATCATATGTTTTTTTTTCATTTGGCGTTTTCACAGTATCCATCTTCCTGTTTTCGTTCTTATATGTAGTATATAGGTATACACATGACGTATCCATAAATATATAATATTACGAGGATGATAGTTGCAAAATATATTCAAATGCATCTATACAATAACAAACCCATAACTTGTTGAATGCATGCAGAGGACCTTTAAAAAAAATACTATAACTTTTCTGAAATCATCTGATGACCGGATATTATAAGTCAAAAAAATAAAAAAACCAAAATTCTATATAGTACACGCATATATTTTACCAATAATAATAATAAGTGTCCTTTGCAACTTAATACCTAGAAGTACAAGCTATTACAACTATAAAATGAAAAACATTTTCTGTTGTTTGTGTCTTTTTTTATGAAATTTTTATTATTTGAAAATATCTAATTCATTGATAAATTGTTGTTAAAAAATAAAATACCCATAAAGCCAACAATATTTATATTGTCCGTATTATTGGGTATAGATACGGCATTCATTGGCATTGTTCGAATTGAATATATAGATGCGGGTGAATTGAATGAGATCTTGAACTTCAATTTGTTCTGTATTTAATTGTTGTTGCATTTTTTATTCTATTCTTTAAAAATCTTTATCAAGACACGAATATAATGTATAGATAATAAATTGTCCTTTTTTGATATTATCGATATAAATAATGTCGCCTTTTATCCATGATAATAATAATTATTGAATTATATGTTTTACATATTTAATAATTTCTAAGATATCTGTGGTGACATAGAAATGGTCGTATAATGTTATCATCTGCTAAAAGATATTAGATTCTTTTATCTTTAACCGAATTTAGCAAAAAGAAAATTGTTGTAAAGGCGAAACGCAGATGACAGTGCAAAATGTGGCGCATATTACTTTACAACAATTATATATGCCAAAGAATGGAATCGTTTAAATATTATAGTGCGTTAGATCGGAATCAACGGGATACTTAATAAATATATAATTGTAGGCAAAAATAAAATAAGCACAGTAGCAAAAGATACCGAATAAATGTAAAAGAAGTAAAGAAATTATATATGGAGGAAAAAGCGGAAACAGTTGATTTTTTGCAGTAATTTTGGAAATGCTGAGGCATTGATGATAAATTAAACATAAAAAAAATGTTTCGACCATAGTTAGTTTTTATTAATATTTATAAATGACTGATTTATATTATAGTCTATACTCTATAATATAGAGTATATATAGTCTATATAGATGTCTTGAGTTTGTTCACTTAAATGTCATCAACATTATTAATGTAGTCGTTGATAATTAACATCTTATCCATTCAAATTGATGAAATTTCAATACAAACTCACTGATTTTATAAAAAATTGAATTCATTCTTATAAGAATTGAATAATCTGATTATACAATTTTTTGGCATGAAGAGTTGAATGTGAAAAAAATGATTTCCCGTTGGATATCGCATATTCTCAGTGACGAACTAAAAGTAGCTCGCGTTATTTGGTGTAGGAGAACACTCCGACGATTCAACTCAGAAAGCTCTAACCACGTATACAATATTGTCAGTGGTGATTAGTTATGTTTATTGCGTTTTTCTCCAATTATTTGTTAGGAACTTAAAATTTTTGGAAAAAGGTAATTTTTCATCTCAATAACGGCAATATGTTATAAATGTTTTTTTTTGAAAATAACTTTATTATTAAAAGAGTTATGGACACCATATTTTTGTCCATAACTCATTTTTGGTGGTGTTTTGTATAGCAATTTTATTTTTTCACCGCACGTCTATGCTCCAACAGTCCTAACTTAAGTTCCCTCCAGTATTTTACTTTCCCATCAAGAATCAAGAAAGTCGCCTGAAGAATCAATTAATGTTATCAAAAATGCAATTTTGACTATCCTTACTTTGAAGTTGGACTGGAATAATTGTTTCAAGAATTGGTTTGAATTTGAAGGAATGCAAACGTGCATTGAACTTCGAAAAATAATAAAAGACTGTTTAACTCAATGTGTTCCGTTTTTTTGGCATATCCCGAAATTTTCAAGAATAGCTATACGTAGACAATACGTAGAATTATAGTGCTATAAAAAACAATTTTTATACTTTCTATATCATTTTTTGGCAATGTAATATAATTAAATTAAATGGAGTAAGTCCCCTTTACCGGTAGTGTGTAGTCTCCACAAAATTTTTTTCTTCTGGAGTTAAGCATGTAAAAATACCATTTAGGTGAAGAGATAGTTAAAAGTTTGTAGGGGAAAATTGCAAAATATTACACATTTCAATGATATTTAAGTAGTAATAAAAATGGTGGGAGAGGGTCCTCATACTTAGTTTAATAATGAAGGGCGGGAGTGAAAAGTTGTATTAATAATGAAACCTCTGCAATTTTTAATATCTTGATTGCAGAAGGCAAGGGGAAAGGAATTCTACTCTTCAGATAAAAAATTTTGGTGGGCACTCTTAACAATCTTTTCGGTTAAAAAATTTGGTTATATCATGCAAAATCTGATTGCAACACAAATTCGCCTGTAAAGCCAAGTTTCTTTTAATTAGTTTTCGCGGGGAAATTTCAAAAAGCTATGTAAATATATTATGGGTGTGGATCAAAAATGCAAAATTAAAAAAAAATTAACTTGTCAAAATCCAAAAAATTGATTATTGATAATTACTAATTGTTTTAATTTAGGTTCCCAATTCTTAAATAAAAGAATTGTTTTTAAATAAATTGTCCGAAAAAATCACTTTAAAATAATGTCACTTTGCACATTACCAAGTGTACTAACTATACTTTGATTTATTGTTATTAACATCATCAATGACAACTTATTATTCAAATTAATACAAATTAATAATTTTTATTCAGAAAACTTAAAATATAGGTAATTATTTTCGGAAATGATGAAAAAAAAAATAAGTAACAAAGTTAAATGCAATTTTTATTTATCAAATATCCCTCATTGATTTGTCCCATCCCATATAATATTATGTTACGCGTTTTTTTCTGTGAAATAAGAAGTTTTTTTTAATCATTCAATATTATTATGTAAGTATTTTTTATGTTTTGGCTCGAAGGTACAAATAATATAAATAAAATGCATATAAGACACATATATGTGATGTACAGAGATTATTATTTATGAACTGTCGAAAGGTTGATGACACGTACGGAATGAAAATGAATTGTTATCGAGAAATGTCGGGATTATAATATATGTTGCTCACGGTATACCTAATAATGTATGTTGAAGGGAAAACTCGTTATTTGTAATAAATTATTAAATATTTACGGTATGTATACATAAAACATACATATATAATATAGAACGAACATAAAATATTAAAATATGTTCCCGTATGCGCATCATTATTTTTAAGTAAATTATATGTACATAGATAAAAAATAATCATAAAAAGTAAACATCAACACATTATGAATAGAATTATTTTGATTAAATATTTGTTTTTTTAAGAACATTGTCTTGAAATAAAAAATTAATAAATATTGAAATTTAAACTATTGATAAAAAATTGTAAAAACAACAGATAATATGTGAAAGTGTTAAGTTAACATCGTTTGTATTTATACATTTTCATCATACAAATAGTAGGGAGTTATTAAGCTCAAGAAAAAACAATAATAATAATTTATAATTTAAGCAAAGGAAAGAATCTTTTTTCTGTAGTCTTGTAAGTAGTTAATAATATTATTGCGTACAAAAGGGCGATACGCTTCAAAAAATAAACACAAAGAAAAGGGCGAGTTTTTTTTTCGTTCGATTTTATAGAATATCTAAAAAAATCTTTGTATATAGCGCGTACCTGGAAAGTTGCAGTGAAGCAGCGTGGAACCACATAACAAAATTTAGATATTGTTTTTAAAAATTGTATCCTATATCAAATCATATGTGTATGAAAGGAGCAGAAATAGTTTGTTTTTTTATTTAAATTAATTACATTATTGTATCAAAAAATCCATTTTATGTTTTCATATGTATATAAATAAAGTACGTTACATCTTCCGACTATATAAAATATCTGTTTTTTATGTATTATCATATGTAAATATTGTATTTTCTAAATTTTAATTTACCTAACTCAACGTGAAATTCGTTGTTTTTTTTATTATCGGGTATTTTTTTGGCCGCACATACATTCGAAGATCCATAAATTATTTTCTGAACATATAAAGTATACAAAAGGTTTGGTCTAGTAGAAACATAATATACATAAATTACCTTTTAGAAGCGTTTGGTTGTTGTTGTACATTTTAGCCTTTATGGATTTTGAAAAGAAAAAATGCCCAAGAAAATGCATCCCTTTTTTCCCCATAAATATATGATTTACATATATACGAATATATGTACCGCAGAGTCTAAATGTATATTAAATTTTTTTGTATCAAAAGTTTTTGTTTGTAATAATAATAATTATAGAGTTTAACTTAACGTAAATTAATTGTATATATGGGATGTAAAATTATTTAAATTCAGAAAATCCTTTAATTAGTCTTGTATGTTTTAAAAAGCAGCAAATCATAATCCTAACCTAACATACACCAAATCATCTTAACAAAGTCAATTATATGTTTCATTCCTATTAGACTTATCAGAAATAGTACAAACAAGATCCAAAAGCGACATTTCTGAGATATAGGTTATTAAAAATTGGAATATCTAAAAAGAAATATGTTGTAGACGCTCTATTTGTACTATCAAAGATAATGGAAATATAGATATGCGTCTACACTAGAAAATGATAGCTAAAAAAAACTTTCACTGACAAACATATCGCTATAGTCTATATCGGATATCTACCCATTAATAAGAACTATTTGAACCAGATTCAAACGGATATGCGATCTAATCCATCGCGTCTTTGGTTATTCGTCAAATCCAACCGTAAAACTATTGGGATTATTCCAAATGTTATGACATTCGATAAATGCAATGCTTCCCACAGATGGTGACATCGCTGAATTCTTTAAAAACCTTTTTTTCTACAGTTTACGTTACGATGAAACATACAGTCTCATATACCGCTAGAATTTTTAAATTTATAAATTATAAAGTGTTTACTTTGTTCTTAATGCTCTAGAAAAAACCTAAAACCAATAAAGCCCAAGTGCCCGATAATATTATAAATATTATATTTCTTTCTAAAGAATTGTACACATTCGTTAGCTCAACCTAGAACGAATATATTTAATCGATCACTTAAAGTGGGATATTGCCCAAACTGATGAAAACGTCTTCCATATCTCCGATTTTTTTAAATGGATCGTCGCAGATGGATAACTTCAGAGAAATTGCCATAATCTCAGTTCTCTGTAAAATGTTTGAATCAATTATGTATAGATGTTATATTACAGATTTCCGTAAAGCTTTTGACAGGATCAACCAAAGTTGTCGGATATCGATATTCACTTTTCCTTATTAAGCTGACTAAAAAGTTACCTATGTGGTCGTAAACAGTTTGTCAAAATTAAAATTCATAGCTATTTGATGTGAAATTCGGGGTACCACAAGGTAGTCATATTTAGGACCATTATTATTCAATATTTTTGTTGTACAAAAAATATAAAATGTCCAGCAAATTCGATTATTTTTACACCAACCGTCTAACGATGTTGTGTTTGCAGCTTTTTTAGTAACCAGGGTTAGGATTTTGTTAGATTTATCAAACGAAATATCAACAAATTTTATCAACTTCCCGATATTTTTTTCATTTGCGGCAAACTTTTTGGGGGATGCGTTCACATCCTTCAATTAATATTTAAATAATATGACGCATTTATCAACTCCTACACCAGTTGAGAATTATAGAGGTAAGTAAAAAAATTGTTTATTCAAATTATAAATAGAATTTTATGTAATAATATAATTAAATTTGTTTTGTAACATATAGAATCGACCAAGAGTGCAATACATAAACCAAATTCAAAAGGAAATGTGCTCAATTTTATCGAGGAACATTTCTTGCAATTGTATGGTAGACATGGAAGCAACGAAATTAAAAAAAAAAACTTATGGAATGGTGTTTAGAGTTTAGAGCTAAATAAAATTTGACCCATAAAAAAAATAAAACTTGGAAACGGTGTTGGACAGACATGAAATCCAAAACAAAAGAAAAATTGTCAAAATTTACATTCATCGACGAATGGTTCGAGCTCCTCAATTAATTCTTGAACTTCTATAAATCTTAATAAAAACATATCAATAATAAATTAAATTATTATTTATATGATAATTTTTACCTTTCTTCAGCAATTTGAAATTTATTGTTGTATAGATTTTCGAATTGCGAGCCGAATTTTATTGGATAAAAAGAAGAATGAAGCCCTTAAAAAAATGTAGATGCTTCAGAGGTAAAAAACGTATTTTCTGCATAAAACAAAGCAGTAAAAAATATGTTTTCCAAAACCATTTCATTTCATTTTTCCATTTTGTCTCTTTTAAATCTCGTCTAGAAATGTTTATATTATTATTTTGAATAAACATTAAAGATGGAAAACATTTTAATGTTTTGAATTTATTGACATAAAATAAATTGAACAAAAAATGAATCAATCAACAACGTACGAGATCATAATAAATAATATAAAATTAACGACAAAGACATACCTTACTGCTGTATAAATGTTGCGCGGTATAATTTATCAACATGTTGCAAAAATATCAACCAACATAACAAAATCCGTACCCAGAGCAGACAACAACAAGTTTTACTATGCACACGTAACATCAACGATTTGTTTGTTTTGCTGTAGCCACAATCGCTTTTTCACCATATTCTCAGAAATTATATAATATTTATATTTTTAAATTGCTACTTTAAGTAGTTTTAAGTGCATTGTGTTCTCCAAAAACTGTTTTTCTTGACTGGCGTAAGACTTCTTTAACAATATCAAAAGAAATTGTATTTATTTATCTATAGCATATTAAACCGCCGAAAAGGAATCCGTAATACAATATACAGACTGTATTATAATAATCCACAGGTTTTTAGACCAATACACCTTATTATCGTTTTCGAGGAAAAGAACCAAATTCAACAATGTCGCGATTGTCCGCTTATAATAATATATAGAAAAGATAGATAAAGTACATTGTCATCCATTGTACAATTTCTTGTTTATATTAAATCTGTGTATATAAAGAGAAAGGTTTTGTCACAGAAAAAGTTCATCATTTGAATAGTTTCTTTACCTCTTTTATTTATTGCGTGTCTCAAAGAAACCCAGAAACTCATTATTACTTTCGTTATTAAAGAAATTTATTTAGTATATTATACAGAAGATCTTTAAATTCTAAATATATATTGTTGAACAATATGACCGCTCTCCGCATACAGTTTTCTTCCATTGCCGCATATATTTTTATTGTAGGAACTATTATTGCATCTATTTTTTTGTAAGCTCAAAGAATTGTATCATTGTACAAACAAGCATTCATTTCATCTTGCTGCTTCTTGAAGTGTTTTTTTACAAATTCAGTTTTGCGTATCTAACAAACCGTTTATGGTAAATTAAAGATTAATTTTTTACAAAGATTGTATAATAATAGGACCAGAAATCAATCGATTATCATTTTCACGGCTATTTATTTTATTGGAATATGGAGAAAATTTAAATAGAAAAAATAGATTTAGTTTGTTCTATTCTACTTAATTGTATATTTAGTTAGATAATAGCTTTTAAATAGATTTTTATTGTATTGTGTGGGAGGTTCGTCGCTTTGAGTCTTTTGTTTATTATACAATTGTTTAAGAAATTAATATTGTTGTATATGGTGGGAGTTTTATGATGTTGTATTGTGTTAAATGTAGTTAGAGGGCAACATCTTTTATCTTATCAGGGCAAACAAATAATTATCATTTTATAGGGGAAGTCAGGGTAAAATTGAATTATGAAGAAAGTTTTCTTATTCCAATACATATTGTAGTCAGCATAGATCAGTTAATAGCGTCACGGCTTTGTGTTCAAGAGGTTGTGGGTTCGAGAAAAGAAAATAAAAAGCGATCGAGCGCAGTGGTTCGAAAGTCACTTAAAGCCGTTTGGTCCGCCTATATGATATCAACAGATAGGGATCCTCATATAATGTAAAATTCGCCCTACTGATCACCAAAAAATATGGCTAGTGCGAGTTGCTGACAAATGTAATATGCTCCCTATGCTCCCTCGCTTTAGAGTAAAGGACACGATGATGAAATAATAAATAATAATAATAAAAAGAAAGAACATATCATAACGCATATAATGTGAGAATTTTTAAATTAGATTTTCTTTGAAATAAATTAAAATTATTAATAAATTTGTATATCCTTAACCGCGTACCTGTATCCAAAATCTAATTAATTTTTTTTAATAAAAATCTCATATTTAAAATTATAAATCATTTTTTATAAAGAAAAATGTTCTCACGCCTAACTCTATCCGTATATCCACAACGATTTTTTTTTTATTCAAATTCAACCCTTTGAATCCTGCGGATAATCAATTATAATCTTTTAATATTCTTAAATATTTTTTTTTGTAAAACCTTTATATAATGAGATAGAAAAGTGTATCGATCTTTTCTCCTTTGAATATTTTAAATATAATTTTTATGTATATAGGTGCACTAACAAGATGGACAATGCAGTAAAATATACGTGCATGTGTAACATACTTAAAGAAGATCTTTTGTGTAAAGCTTAGTTCACAATGCTCATGTTTATTTTCAACAAAATATGTAAGTCATGGAAAATGTTGGTCTTCTTTCTTGATAATTATTTGACATGTATATGTTTTTTTGTTGCCCTATACTTACTCATTTTAGGAATAAGGAAATTACTTATTATTATATTAACCCGTTATAAAGCAAAACATTGTCCATCATCATCATAATAATAAATGGTAATTAACTCTTCATGCGATTGCATTTTGTTCGGTTTTTAGGCAAGCATAATTGTTCTTGTTAAAAAGAATAATGCTGATCGCGCATAAATGCGGCGAACATACATAAAATCGGCATTTTCAAATCAAAGACATTCTTCTGAAACATTTATGTGTGCTCGTTTAACAAATTCAACATATCGGCAACATATTAAAATATAATGGTTTTTACTTGCGCATTTAAATTAGGCAGGGCAGTAAAAATCAAATAAAAAGAGGTTTGAGAAAATATTTTTTTTTTTAGTTTTTCTGTTGATTACGGTTACGTTGGCATTGAACATATTTTTGGTGTATTTTACACCAAGTTATTATTAATATTTACCAATAAAATATACATGGAATATAATAACTCGTTTCCTTTATTGAATTTTCGGGTACATATTGAATTCTCATTAAAAATGCATATACCTATATACTTTTCTTTTAACTGATACGATTTTTTTTTCTTAAAAATTTAAAAATCTGTTTAAATGTGGCTTTGATGTTAAATTAAAAAAAAAAATCATATCAACATATGATTTTTTTTTAATTTAACTGATATATGTTTAGTTGATTGAAAAGCTCTTTGTTTACTTTTATGCTTTA
>JANSTW010047280.1:0-13203 GCA_027564275.1 Diadocidia ferruginosa
GGTAACGTTCAATTTTTGTCCCCAGTGTACGATATGCTGTTATTACCATAGTTATGTTTAGTTAAAATAAAAAAAAAAAAAAATCTACTAAATTTTTGATTGAAATCTAAATTCCTAAATCAAAATTTCTAAATTTGTGTGTGAAGCCTGTAGGTAAATAATGATAAAAGAAAACTCTGAAACGGTAAATTTTTCCGGTGTTGTACCGGTTAGTAAACTTTACCTACTTTCCCGCGAAAAAAATGTGGCTGATTTTGGTGTTGTACCTTTAAATTTTATTAACACAACAACACCAACTCACCTCTTCAGCCATCTTTCTGAAGGTGCAAAATTTGCTTTGACTTGAGTTTTGCTCTTTTTCATGACATGATTTTGCTTTCGTACAAGTTTATTAATAAACATTCTTCTTGTATTTTTCAGATTCAAAATGCCAGGTATCTCAGATCCCGTTGCATTCCTTAAGGATTTCGCCGCTGGCGGCATCTCCGCGGCTGTATCCAAAACTACAGTAGCTCCAATTGAACGAGTTAAATTGCTACTTCAAGTACAACACATCTCAAAACAAATCAGCGCCGATCAAAGATACAAAGGTTTGTCATTTTAATAAGAGAATTTTAAACGGGTCATAAATTAATGTGTCCTCTCATTTTTTTAGGTATGGTTGATTGCTTCGTTCGTATTCCAAAAGAACAAGGTTTCTTGGCTTTCTGGCGTGGTAATATGGCCAATGTTATCCGTTATTTCCCAACTCAAGCTTTGAACTTTGCCTTCAAGGATAAATACAAGCAAGTTTTCTTGGGTGGAGTTGACAAAAAAACTCAATTCTGGCGTCATTTTATGGGTAACTTGGCATCCGGTGGTGCTGCTGGTGCAACATCTTTGTGCTTCGTCTATCCACTCGATTTCGCCCGTACAAGGTAATTGAAAATTGTTTGCTAAAAATCTTTGTTCTAACGGACGTTTGTTTGTGTAGATTGGCTGCCGATATTGGTAAAAGTGGAGCCGAGCGTGAGTTCTCAGGTCTTGGAAATTGTTTAACAAAGATCTTCAAATCTGATGGTCTTGGTGGATTATATCGTGGTTTCGGTGTATCTGTACAAGGTAATTTTCACAAGAAACGGTTAATATTGAAAAAAACAAATATCTAATCGACATTTTCTATCAAAGGTATCATCATCTATCGTGCTGCATACTTTGGATTCTACGATACAGCTCGTGACATGCTTCCAAATCCAAAAGAAACACCACTGTATATTTCATGGGCTATTGCTCAAGTTGTCACAACCGTTGCTGGTATTGTATCTTATCCATTCGATACAGTCCGTCGTCGTATGATGATGCAATCTGGTCGTAAAGCAACCGAAATCATCTACAAGAATACAATCCATTGCTGGGCAACAATTGCCAAGTCAGAAGGTACAGGCGCCTTCTTCAAGGGAGCCTTCTCCAACGTACTCCGTGGTACTGGTGGTGCTTTCGTACTCGTCTTGTACGATGAAATCAAAAAATTATTGTAAATTAATTTTAATAATAACTCACTCTCCTTTGTCCGCCACCACCACCAACCCCAACTCCAAACATCCATCCTCCGTTAATCCTTTGTCAACAAAACAACATCAACAACAAGAAAAATTAACTTCATTCATTGTCTGTGAATGTTTGTATGTTTAAGTTAAAAAAATTAAATAAATTTAAAAATACCAACCAAAATAAAAGATTAGACAATGAAAAGTATTAATAAAAAAAAATTGAAAAATGAGAAAAACACGTAGAATTGATTTTGTTATGTAAACGTTTTCTGTTTAAAGAGAAATACATTTCAGCGTGGTCTATAAACTGACTTACAAAAAATACATTAAATTATGTCTAAATAAATTGATTTTGCGTTTTCTTCACAAAAAACATTGGTTAGTTGGGCATTCTCGAAAGTGTTAGTGTAGGGGTCAGTAAATTAGAAAATAAACATCCTGAAGGGATACACACTATCCAGTCACCGCAAGCCTATGTGCTATTTACAAACCAATCCCTCAAAATTAGTCAAAAATTAGTATTTATTCTTAACACCAACCCACCCCTTTATGTACAAAACCTTTTCTTTTTTTTTTATTTATTGCCAGAGATAATATTTTACGATGTAATTTTTTGAATTTTAATTATTTTTTTAGTTTTGTTTTTTTGTTCTGTTTTTAATTTAAAATTTATAGTTTTTAAATAATTATTATATATGTAATGATACGATACGAAAGAAATATCTTGCTGCGAGTAGAATTATTTATAATAAAAAGCAAAAAGTATATTCTAGGCATTGCTTGAATTAGAGAGCCTGAATTTGTTTACTTAACACAATCCAGGCTCTCTAACTTGAACTACTTCTAGTAATGCCTTGGTATATTATAATATATGTAATAATATAATTAGAAATTGAAAAGAAAAAAACTAAAGTGATGTTATATTGTTAATTACAAATAATTTGAAAAAATCGATAAAAAAAGATTCTTTAATTTATATGTTGTTGTTGTTACCTTATCAGCAGCTGCCCGCTCTTTATAATTAATTATACGTCATAATGTAATATGTATTATAAAATAGACGACAATATATATTTCAAAAAATAAAATTCAAAGAATCAAGAATGAAAATTGAAATCGTTTTTTTTTTTGGTAATAAATTTAATTCTAAATTATAGCCTGTCAAATTGAGAGTTTAAAATATCCAAAATTATCTGTTAAACCTGAATTATATGAGGCGACAAAGCGTAGATGCAACGTACGTTAGCAGTAGATATATATGAAAACAGGAAACCGTTTATATTCAAAATGTAATGTACTGCTAATGTAGCGTGTTGCTTGATTTTGTTTCCACCTTTATTTACGATTGTATCAGCAAAAGTAATCGTAATTCTTTATTATGGCCTGCAATACGTCGGTCTTTTTAAAAAAGACTAGCAAATGAGGCAAAATTGACCTAAGCCAACTGTATAATAATTTTAATAAATACACTGCCTAAATGCAATATTAATTAATTTTATGTATATTTTAATTTAATTATAAACATAATTATATTGATCCTAAAATTTATATATAAAAACTTTTCGAATTTGGTTTCTTGGGAAAACATTTGAATGTTTTTTATTATATCTACCAGAGGTGACAACACAGCAGGCTCAATAAGGCTGCTGGAACATTGGAGCCGCAGCAGATTACAAAGCCTGCTGGCAGCGAATTTTGTTTTTATATATTTTATGTATTAGCCAATGTGGCGACCCGCTTAGAGCCTCAAAAATATTATTTATACACGATAATAAGTTACACAAAATAGGTTATTACTTTTCCTTACAACTACTGTCGGTTATATTGAAAACTTCTCAACATTCGATATTTTACAATATTACTCGATAAATGCGCAAGTATTTTTATAACGTCCTATTTTCGCCATTATAATATGCATACCCACAAGTCGCTACGACAACAAGAACATTTTTAAATTCCCTACAACTCGTTTTCAATGAAAACTTCTTAAAATGATCTTTTTCTATCACTTGATCATTTCATATAAGAATCTTTAGAAGATGTGCAACATTTTTTCGCTTAAAATAAGCCTACGCACGAGTCTTTACGATAATTTGAATATTTTTAAATTACCTACAATTATAATTTTCATTGAAAACTTCTCAAAAATATATTTAACGATCGCCCGATAATTTCGAAAGTATTTTTAGAAGATGCGCATCATTTTTCCGATTAAAATAAGCCTACACACGAGTTGCTACTATAACGGGAACATTTTTAAATTAAAAAAAAAAAAATTCTTTTAGACCTCCTGCTACCTTCTGCTTGCCTGTTACTTTTAGTAAAAAAATTGCTAGTAAAAATTCGAAAAACATTTGTATGTCTTCCCGAAAACAATTTTGCGAGGAGCTTCGCCCTTTCCAGCTTAATGTAGGATAATTTTTATCATTAATTTAAGAGCTTGATTCGGCGAAGCTCTTCGCAAATTTGTTTCAAGTAAGCCATACAAATGTTTTTAGATTTTTTTATTGCAATTTTTACTAAAAGTAACAGGCAAGCAGAAGGTAGCAGGAAGTCTAACCGAAACACGTTTTTTAATGTTCCGTTGTTTAAAATGATCGATTAATCATGTAAGATCATTTTGATAAGTTTTCAATGAAAACTATAGTTGTATGGAATTAGGTAAAATGTTCCCGCGTTGTCGTAGCAATAACCTGTGGTTATGCTTATTTTAAAGGGTGAAGATCACTCGACATATTTTAAAAATACTTTGCAATATTCAGGAAATATGGAGGTAGTACGCGAATACTATTAAAAATGTCCGATATGTAGGGAATAATCATTATTTTTATAAATTTTAAAGAAATACCATTGGGACTATATTTTAATTAATATTATTATATTAATTAAACTATAATTCGGGGCCAACTGCATATGATTTCACGCCATAGATAGCTTTAAAAGTTCGATAAATGTTTCCAAAAAATTTCTTTCACAATAAGTTTGACAAACATTTCTAACAATTTTGTGCTGTATATTAGAACAAAAATTAAGTAAACACCTAGCGTGGAAGCATAGGTCATCAACAAATAGCTTCCAACACACTCGATTTCTTGCAAGAGCCTCTACTTCGTTGAAGTTCTTTTCTTCTGACGCGGTTTCCTGCAACTTCGTTCGGCGTCACGAATATTTAAATCGTTCTCTTTTGCAGGTTCCATATAAGCAAAAATAAAAAAATAACGAATCAAGTTTTAGGAGCTATATAAGAAAAAAATTGCGCAACAAGTTGCTCTGGTGTAGTACATAGGTTAAGGGATTTAACAATAAAAATAGAAATATTATTATATTTTAGTTCTAACTAAATTATTTTGCGTTTTCATATGTATAAGATATAAATATAATTTTATATCGCCGTAATATATGCAATATTTTGTAATGTGCTGAATAGTTAGTTCTAAAGAACTAATAATATACTCATTTTAATGTAAAGTGTGAGAAAATTTGAGCTTCTTTAAATTTTCCTAATTTTGTTGGTCAGCAGAAAGCCAACAGTCAATAGGTTTTCTCATATAAAGTTTAAAAAACCGCTTACTGGATCATCAAGACAATAAGGGCAGTGCAAATTGCTGACCAAACTACACCTTTGATGTGGTCGTCATTGAAAACCATAGATAAAACGGGTGAGAATTGTCTTTATGCTCCCTCGTGTATTGGATTATGATATCAACCATTAAAAAGAAGCGGAAATATTTTAAATATTTTAATCTTTAAGCAGTTTAGCTTTTTGCATGTTATCCCTTTTATAAATAACTAAATAACGGTCTTAATTTAATTTTGTTTTGTTTTGTATTTTCTTTTGCCAAAAAAGCCACATAATATGTTGTTAAAATTGACTCTTATCCTAAATATATAATAAACAATTATTTCTTTATAAATATATTATGTGTATTGTGTGTTTAATATATTATTTTTATAGTTTATAATTTAATTATATTTAATTTTGTATTTTATATAAGGAATAAGGAAGGGAAATTATAAAAAGGGGGGACATAGCTAAGCAAAATAATAAATTTTTAAATCTAATTCTATATCATATATGCAATTTAGTGTTACAGTGGTAATATATACTTCTAGTAATACGAAAAGAAAGGAAAATATTAACTCTATATAATACAAAAAGGAATAAAAATAGAGAGCAAGTAAATGCGAAATCAATATTATTGTACATCGAACTGGATGTTGGATACACTCCAACAGTTTTCAATAAAATGTGAAAAGGCAGCAAGCATTGTGGTTGAAATTGAATTGATTAATTCAATATAAATTAGTTTACCTGGGTACTACACCAGAGCGATTTGTTGCGCAACTTTTTTGGTTTTAGCTTGGTCCATGAAGTAAAAAATTTAAATTGAACCTGCTATTATTTAATTGTATTTATCCTCAAACTTTTAGTTTTAAGTGTTTACACTAATATACAGCGCTAAATTCGACCGATTTTTACAAAAATGTATTTTCACAAAATTTTTGACAAACTTTTAACAATTTTGAAAACAAAATCGGTCGAACCTTACATATATAGTGTAAAGACCTAAAACTACAAGTTCGAAGGTACATACGACCAAATATTAAACAAAATTTAATTTTTTAACTACGTGGATCGAACTTTAGAACTTAAAAGAAAAAAATGTTGGGCAAAAAATCCCTCTAGTGTAGTTCCTAGACTAAAGAAAAATAACCAAAATAAAAGTAGGAAATTGGTTTGAAAACCAAGTGAATGTTACAATTTTTTTGCAATTTAAAATAAAACTGTGTTTTTTAGCTACTACCACCAACAGCAACAACAACTTCTAACTATGTATTGTTCTACATATCAATATACGACTAACACAATATATAAATCACATTACACCAAATAAAAATATTTGAATTTCTCTTGTAGGCATATTACTTATAAATCCGGTATAAAGTTTAATATGAAACTGCGCATTTCCTCTCAAAACATTGCAATTTCACATTCAAAAATATAATTAAAACAGCCAATAAATCCTTTATAAGAATTTACATTTCTTCTATAAAACCTATACTGAGGGAAGAACTATTTTCTGTTCGTTTATTCCAATTTAAAAAAAAAACTTATAAATTTCTATTCCTTGTAAGTTGAATGTCCCAAAAATGGTGCAATCATATCGACCATATTTGGATAGACTAAATATTTAGATACTTCTTCACACAATTTACTCTCAATTGCATTTGTCACGATGCTCCAATCGAACGTATGATCACCAAGGGCCGGTGTGGCCGATATCCAGAGGCGAGGCGGACCACGAAAACCCATCCAAATACGATCGGATGGCGGTGCCGGAATATTGACTGTACATCTGGCCACCAAACCCTTAAGTTCGACACGTAAACGAATTTTCGTACTCATATTTTCCATAGCTTTTTGTATGTACGGAATTTCAGTGGCCGACTGAAATAGATTTGATGCTGTGATGCGATCAACAATACGTAAAAATTTCTTGCTACTGCCTTGGCTGAACGTTGGTTGTCTGTGGAGCGAAAGGAATTATTTGTAATTAATAAAACTTGCAAATAAATTAACTTACTCAGCCAAATTTTCGACATTTGTTTGCGACGGACTGTCCGATTCTGAACTTGATGCCCCCGAACTTTCAGCATTGCTATCGTAAATAGCATCGCCGCCAACAATTGTACTTGCCGGGCTACTATTTACGGATAATTCGGAAGTATTATTGTTGAAATTCGAAGAATTCATAGAGCCAATTGTGGAACGACTATGTTGACGTTTCAAACGCAATAGATTCAATTTCGTTGTTATTGTCATATGCATTAGACCTTCGTATGTAACATCGGCATCAATCCATGTGCCACGTTCATCGATCAGTGGCTGAGATACACGATGTATTAACGGTGGTTTATCGCCTAAATTTACTTGGGCTATAATAACCTCTTCCATAAAACTGGGTAGCTACAACAAGAAGAACAATTGAAAATTCTTTTAAAATTCTAAATTCTACCCAACATACCTTAATTGCACTTAATTTCTTTTGCAAAAACTCTTGTATGTTGCCCAAGAGCTGTTGATCATTTAGACAACTAAAGAGAATACGTCCGGCCAATACATTTGCCCACACAACACTACCGGACGGCCCCAAATACAATGATTGATCAATACCCTTCCATAGTTCATCTTCTTGTTTTCGTTCACGACGGTTCTGGAAAAATTATTTTTGATATTTACTATCTTAATAAAACCGATGCAATAGCTCAATTAACTGAAGCATGGTCAACTAAATAAATATTATAAGCGGGAGGTCTGTGATTCGAGTCTACCAATCGGCATAAATTACAATTTCCAAAGAGGAATTTTTTTCAGAGGAGATTTGAAAATTACTTCTGAAATTTATTTGGGCCGTATAGATCGATAACTATCGCCGGGTGGTACGGATTCCACTTGAAACTGTACGTCCCGTTGAATTTGACAGACATAATCTATTCAACATAAACGTAGCATTTGTGGTATCAAGACGTCACTTCATGCTAATTTAATTGGTATCAGTTAATTTAACTAAACCAACCAAGACCAACCCAATATCTTAATAACAACTAAAGCTAAACTCCCAAATATTTTCCAGCAGTATTGCAAGATTTTACAATATTTAAAACATAATAGAAAAAATAATGACTTGACTAAATTTTAGCCTAAAGGACAATGATGGCAAATCCATGATCATCATGGAGTGACATGCGAACCTATTTTTAAATACACGCGCCAGGGTGTTTAAAAAGTCTCTGAAATTAAGGATTTACATACTAAAAAAAAACAATAAAAAACTTTCAAATATTTTTGAAAAAATTGCACGTAATTTGCATTTAAATTGCACACAGACTGACAGACGCAGTGAAAAATATATGAAATTTTGCAAATTTAAATACATGCAAATTGAACATAGAATTTTTAAGTGCAATTTTTGTGCATTTTAGATATCGGCTTGCAAATTTCAGTTTATGCACAAATTACGTGCAATTTGAATGCAAATTACTTGTTTTTGAAAAATGTTTAAAACATGAGTTTATTATTGTTTTTTTTTAATATGTAAATTTCCAATTTTAGAAAGACTTTCTAAATGCTCTGGAATGTGTATTTAAAAACCGGTTATCATGCCACTCCATGATGATCGTGTGAATTACTTAAGATAAGGCTTTTATTCACTAATCAAAAAGTTAATTTAGATTGGCTCTATAACGAATTGTTTTTCCGAATTCGTTTTGACCCACTCGAAAAAATATATTGTGTTTATTTCTTTTTTTGTATCAATGTTAATTGTAGTAATAAAAGAGTATCTAAAATTCGTCAGACGTTGAAGACTCGAAGCAACCCAAATGCAGCTTACCAGTTTTATTTTATTCGTATATTTAGTTATTTCAATTTGTTTTAAATACTTTGATAACGATTTTATTTCAAACTACTTTTTCTTGATTAAATTTAATTTAATTAAAACTATTTTACGATAAAATGTTTATTGAAGCTTAATTTACATTAAAAGTTACAATACGTACGTATCCTTATGTGTCAGTCAAACAAATTGACTTCCGGTAAAAATTTCCGTTGCGTTTAATTCATATAATTTTTTTGTTTACACAAAAGGAGACGTACGCTTTTTAATTTATAATTTAAAATGAGCTTAAGGCTTTAATTATCAACATACGCTACATTTGAATTTTAATTTATGTACCGTCAAAAAGGACGTAATTTGTATTCAATTTGCACGTAAAATGCCCATACTTTTTTGTGTGCAACTTGCGTACAATTTACATTCAAATTTTCAGCCTAGCCTCTGCGAACTTTACAAAAACTTTAAATATAATGTGTACATGAATTGCACACAAATTGTACATGCAAAATACGTTATATTTTGTGATTTTGCACTAGAATTGTATGCGCCATTTAAGTACATTATTGCATTTATTTTGAAATTGAATTCTACGCTAATTTTATTTTCACGTAACAATTACTGAAATTTTTGTCACCGTAAATTGTCGCTTAAAAAAAAAGCAAATTCACGTACAATTCAAGTGCAAATTGAATGCAATACTGTGAAACGAAGCGATGCAGAGAATGTTTAACGTATTTAGCTTATAAAAATATTAAATAATACTTAAAATAAATTAAAAAGATAAAATACTTAATCAAAATTATACTTAAATTAAAAAATACAAACAAATAAAAACCTACTTTTTTACTATTGTTTAATTCGCCAGGATATGCCTGAATAACAGGAATTGCTTTTTGCGAACAAGCATTCTAATAAAATAAACAAAAAAATCAAATTATAAAATCAAAATACACAAAAATAAATGTTAAAACGTTTGCGAGTATAAATACCTGATATCTGGACATAAATTTAATGTATTCGGGAGGACTTCGAGCAGCACATGAGGTCATCAATAATCCTTTAAATAATTTACTACTTTTAGTATTACTTTGTTCATCGCCACTTTTGGCACCATCATCATCCTTGTCAACATCGTTAGTGGATTTTGATGCAGATGAAATTGATTCGATGTTTTTTTCTGTCGTTGTTAGCGGTTTTTCCTCAATTGAGTCGGGCGAATCTTTTGTATTTTTTAAATTGGTTTCAATGCTACTTAAATTAGATGCTTCTCTGAGGGCAGCGACAATGTCATCATCGTTCACAATTACCATGTCGGATAATTTAAGCTCTTGATCGACCACATTACCGGCACTAGCCGCTGTAAATCGGCGATACCAATCCTCCTTTTCTCTATCACAGCGTGCAAATAACAATATGCGGACGTCATCTCCGCATAAGTCCATATCTTTGGATACATTTACTTGGGCTGGTTGTAGCTTTTGTAACTAAAAAAAACATTTCGTTATAGAATTAGGTATATAAAAGTTTTACCACAACTAATTACATCTGCTAATCGAAGTGTTTCTCCCAAATCTGAATCGGCCAATCGATCATCTATTACAGAATCATTTGAAGATTGATGACTTATCGTAGACATTTGATCAGGTTCTTTGTTTGACTTAGAAGCTGGGGTTTTGTCAAAACTATCTGATTTTTGTCGTTGCGGTGATGTAACTTCGTCAAAATCAAAAATGTGTTCATTTTTCGGTGATGAATTCTTTATCAATAATTGAATTGGATATTTTCGATTGAAATGTCTAAAATGAGAAAATTTATACGCAGTTAATTTTAGGTGCTAAGAAAAATTGGATAAAAAATAGATAACGGCTCTATAACTGAACTTCCATCCAAGATTTGGTAACAATTTCAGAAAATTTAATTTTTCAAACGGGTTGGAGTGATTACAAAAACATAATTATAATGAATTTGAAGGGCAAAAAGATAGTATTTCATACATTTGTGCTTAGAGTTTGGAGTGTCGAAATAAAAAAAACATTTTCCCACACCTTTTCTTAGCCAATCCCCGTGGACACATCTCAATTGAACATCCCAATAGATCAAAATTTCTGGTATCCGTAAATGTTATTCGTTTACGATCGATTGTTTTCTCATTCCACATTGTACGTTTCGGTATCCGTGCATTTGTCGACGATATACGTAGAGAAGATCCTAAAAATATGAAGAAAACAAATTGTAATAGCCAAAATAGACAAAAAAAAATATTTAATACTTACCATCTAACTTTATAAAAACTGATCGAGTCATAGATATATGAAAATTAGCCGGATCATAATTGTTGATTTCGTTCATCCAACCCTAAAAAATACATAAAATTATGTCATATGAAATCATATATTAATATTTTTAAAGTAAAGACTCACTGAATACGATTTAATTTGCTTGTGTTCCTCAATAATCGGTATTTCACAAACGGGCATTTTACTATAGTCTGGAATGGCAAACACACTTCTCTCTGGACCACCATTATCACAGCCCTTAAATTCACCCGCATCGTTTTCATTAAATACTTTTCTAATTTTACTAACTAAAAACGATTGAACCCAATCCCACAGTGTGTTTAGAAATTGCATTACAAATAGGCAGGTTAATACTCCTTGTAAAAATGGTGGCATCGACGCAATCAAACACAATAAACTGCCAATAATTAGGCTAATTAACCAGGAACGTTTGTGATATAAAAATAAGAGAATGGTTTTAAGAGTGTTAGTAGACTTTGAGTTATTGGTTTCTGTATTATTTGGAATATTTGTTGATTTAACGGTGCTACATGTGATTGGTGCAGTTGTAGTTGGCACATCATTTGTGTTTGGTTCTATGGTACTACTTGATTCTAATGTATCAGACGGTAGACTTTTGGCTGTTAGTTCCTCGTTAACATTAGCATTTGATTCACCATTTGTACTTAATGTCATTTCTTCTGTTATCTCGACACCAGACTCAATGTCACTGTATCTCTTCGTGTCTGGTTTGGTATTTGTTTTTGCTAAATTATCATTGTCTTTTTTATTCTTAACGCTAGCTCGTGAAGAAGACGACGAGGAACGCCATTCTTCTTTATGTTTGTTTATTTTTGATAATATCGCATCTTTGGTTGATTGGCCACGTTTTCGATAGCGTAAATTATCAAAAGATTTTTTCAAAATTACCGCATCATTGTCGGGCATCATAACTAAATCTGAGTCCACATCACTATCTGAATCAGTGTTTATATTTTTTGGGGTAGCAGTAGCGGCTGTGGTGGGTAATTTTTGTGGTGTTTGTGTTGCCGACTGACTGTAAGAGGAAATTAGAAAAATTACATAATGACAAAATATTATTAAAGAAGTGCCAAGTAACAACGAAATAAGTTGAGAAATAGATTTAGAAAATGTATGTTTAGATAGTTTTTTTTCAGACATTCTTCCGAAAGAAATATACCATTGTTTTTTTGTAATAAATTTCCAGAAGTAAGTGTTGGCTCAAATATTATCAGTTAATATAAAGCCCCTTGTTAAATTTTAAATCCCCTAACCATTGACGCAATGGAATGAATGCAACAAAAATTAATAATATAGTTAATTACAATCAAGGTTATAAAACTGTAAGAATAAAAAATATGGATTCTGCTAATGTCTTTTATTGCTCGTGTAAATTCATCGACTTTTGGGAAGTCAACGATCACCTAATTCAATTCGCTTCGCAGAGACTAAGCGACATCGTTGCCAATAAATTCGAAGTTTGGCAATTAATAAGCAGAAATTCTTTTCTTCAGGTAATATTTTTAAATTGATTCGAAAGAAGTATCTTTACTTATTACTCCAAGAATTAATCTTATGGATACGCCTTAACAAGTGTTTTGGAATCATCGATTTTGTCTGGATCTGAAGATTTTACCAAAATTACGATGTTTTGAGGTTTTTTTAACCGAAAATATTTAAATTTCTTATGAAAATATTCCAAACTTTCTCAGCTTTGCGGTCTCCTTTTTAAATAAAACAAGTAAAAAGAAGACCGCTACACCGGATAAGTTTGAAATATGTCCATGAGAAATTATTACGATATCTTCAACCAGAAATATTAGTTAAATCCAAAAAAATCTCAGAAGTGTGATGTAGTACAGAGTTCGAGACAGAGTTGCTATACAGAGTTAATCTGGCATCTGAAACTGACTTGAATATCGCTGTTTAACCCATATTTTTGAGATAAGATTCACAATATATAAAGTTTATAATAAATGA
>JANSTW010047291.1:0-13202 GCA_027564275.1 Diadocidia ferruginosa
AGTTTTGGCAAGAAACAGAGTGCGATGGCGGACATTTGTGGATGCCCTATGCTCCCACGTCTTGGAGTAAAGGAACATATGATGAATGAAAACGCGATAGAGGCAGAGAATTTAAAAATGTTCCCGTTGTCGTAGAAACTCCTGAGTAGTAAGCGGAAAAATGGTGAGCATCTTTTAAATATACGCAATGATTCTAAAGATCCTCAAAGAATTTTCAGAGAACGTGCGTGTGAGCAAAACATAATGCAATCTTTCATTAATACATTATGTATTGTATTATAAAGTTAATTTGATAATTTATATATTAGCAGGTATTAGCAGCAGAAACTTTGCAATCTGCTGCCACCTCTGTTTTGAATACAAAAACTGCTGAAATTAATTCTCAAAGCGGGATAGACATTAATTGTTGCAGCAAATCTTAAAAAAATATGCTCGAGCAGGTTAAGCAGCCGCAGCAGATGGAAAAAAGATGCTAACAGCAGCAAGTTAATCTGCTGCCACCTCTGGCGCCGAGGTCCAAGGAAAAAACTAAAATTATTTTTGTAAATTTGTTATATTTTTTTAACAGATAAATTTGACCAACAATTTTAAACTAAGAAAATTATGAGTCTGAGAAAACAAACAATCTCATAAAACTTATTGTCTATTCAGAAAGATTCTCAAACAGTTTTCAGGCCCTTATTACACTGCCCACAAATGGTCAAATTAAAAATCAAATTGTGATTATTAAAATTGTATTTTATTCATCATTCAAAATACAAAAAAAAACAACATTTATTCCTCCGCAACAGGAGCGACAACGGCGGGAATGCCTTTCTCTTCATTTGTTGGTGGTAATGTTTTGTATTCGCTTTCTGGTTTATCGTAAATAACTTCATCTTTTGGTTCAACGACTGAAACATTGTCTGGAAGAGGCTTCTTTGGTCCAATTTTACCATTTGGATCATGTGGCAACATAATTTTAACCTTGATACCGAGTACACCTTGTCTCAACAATACGTGACGGGTGGCTGTGTCAACATAATCATTACATGGGTCACCGGAATGGATCATCAAACCGTCAACGAATTTCATCGACTTAGCACGTTGACCACGTAATTTACCAGAAACTACAACTTCACATCCCTTGGCTCCAGATTCCATAATGAATCTGAGTACACCGTAGCATGCACGACGAACGGCTAATCCTCCGGTGAGTTTGTAACGGAGTGATTCGGCTTGAGCAATAGCGCACAAACCACGGGTAGCAACTTTCTCGGCGTATAATTCAACTGATCCTTGGGCAAAGTTAAATCTAAAAAAACAGAACAATAAATTTGAGTCTTAATATTTAGAACGAAATAAAAACTTTACCTCTTTTGTACAACAGCTGTCAATTCACGAATACGACGTCCCTTTTCTCCCAAAACATTTTGTGTTTTTGTTGCCATAATAATAATTTCGGTTCTGGTTGGTGTAACACGAACCTCAACACCAGAATAACCATCTTCAGCAAGTTCACGAGTTAAGAATTCGTTAAGTTCAGCTTTGAACATGCCATCGGAAACAAACTACAAAGAAAAAAAAACAATTCAATTGAAATCCGCCAAAGTGAGGTTAGGTTTGTGGAATTTTTCTACGGTATCATGAAAATCACTGAAATGGTTTGCTATTTTAAATTATACTATAGAATCTACATAATTAATGCTGAATTTTGCTTGGATTATGCAAAAATAATGGAAAACAAGTCACAATCAAGTAGCCAAAGAGACATGAAACACTGTCCGAAAAGTTGGGCCCATTTTCATTAGAATTTCGCAATAAATTCCACACACAATTATAACAATCTTATTAGCCCGTTTGACATCCCCTAAATTAAGCTAAATTTAATAGGATAATTCATATAAATACCTTCCGTTTTTTGGAAATTGCTAAACTCATGATTTTTTACTTGTTTTAACAAACGTGGTTTCTATCAAAAAGAATTTCTAAAATGGCCGGCACAGCAAATTGTAAATTTCGAACAAATGTCGAATAAAATCGAATAAGCTGGTGGCGACATCTATTTGCAAACACTTTTATACAAATACATTCTAATTTAATTATACTTGAAATAATTTAATTACCTAGTTATTTAATTAATTACATATTAACGAATTTTTAAGTTATTAAATTGTGCCTAATTACATACTTTTTTTTATTAATAATATATATTATATTTATATAAAATTTTAAAATTAAATTTAAATTACATTTTCCCAAACTACATTATCGATTTTCGAAAAACTCGCTTCTTTTGCATGCTACCAACATACAGAGAAAAAAACAATTACCGCATTTCATTTCATTCAATGTTAGCAATTTAGCACTTTTTATCAATTTTAGATTTTTTTTAAATGCAAACCTTTTTTGTTGTAATCTTAGCATTTTTTTAGAATTTTTCTTTATATTTTTTGTAATGAGTAATTTCAGATTTAGCAATAGGCTGTTTTTGTTGCTTTTCTGTATGTCTACACTCTATCTGGCTGATTTTTTTCAACTAGAGGCGCCACTATTTGTGCTATCTATATGGCAAAAACAAACAAACCATTTTCGTTAAACAAAACAATACTTTGGCGCTTAAGGTCCTAGCCCTTAAATAACGCTCACCGCAGGGAGGGCTCTCCCAGACTTCGAAAACCCTTATAACATTTGGCGCTTTCTCTCCCTTAAGACGGTGGAAGGGGTCAAATTTGATGAAAATTTTAGAAAAAAATGTTTTATGTGAGTTGTGGAAGGGGGAGGGTAAGGGGTGTATGGTATCAAATAAAAGGTAAAACAAATACCTATCATTTAAAAAGTTGGGCGAATCCAACACTCAATGGGAGGAGCAAAAAACAATTTTTTTCATATATTTATGGGTGGGGTCAGAGTAAAAAAATGTCATCGGTGTCAAATGAAAGCTGGACACTTGGAGGAGTTAGCCATAACTTTTATATTAGATATTTGCTGAATATGACAAAAAAACGTTAACACAATAACCAAGGTAAATTTTACCAATGTTTTTTAACTCACATTAAAACAATTTCCTTCAATTTTTTTACAGCACAAATTTTTATAATATTATTAGATTTACAATAAACGTAAATTAAAACAAAAAATTTGGGTTTCTTAAAAGATATAATTATTTAAAACTATTACAATATTTACGATGCGATATGTTTACTTTGTTATAGCCACTCAGTAGTTCCACTTCCACCAAAAATATCCAGATGTCACACACATTGTTTGACATAGGCGGATAGTATTAAATTGTTTTTGAAACTTTGGAGCCTTTTTTGTTTTGGGTATTATGAATAAATTTAACATTAGTAAGATTAAAATTAGATTATTTTTATGAAACATCCAGAAAAACTTGACATTTTATAATAAAAAAAAATTTATAAAATTTAAATCAAATCAATAATTATTAACTTTTTTTCCACTTGATTTAAATTTTATAAATTATCCGTAATTGATAACTATCTCGGCTCAAAATTTTACTCATGTAGTTTCAAGACATTTTTTTAATTTAATTACAACCAGACTTTTTTTTAACGAAATTTCAATAACCGGTACCAACAGCTACGTCATCAAGCCCTATTGACCCTAGAATTTTTGCCTCAAATGGTCAAATGTAGGAATTTTTTTAGATTTTATTTCAATTTTTTTTTTAATTTTTTAAGTTGAAATCTGGCATTTTTTTAGCATTTTTTTAGCATTTTTTTAGCATTTTTTAAGTTGAAATCTGTCATTTTTTCTCAAATCGTTTTGGCAACACTGTTCGCTTCGCATAAAAAAGTAAAAGGCGGACGATTGTAGCTGGACGACGGACATAAAGAAAATTAATAATTTTGAAAATTTTTACAATCATTTTGGACGTGAGATTTGTGCTACACAATTTATATAATAATCAATAATGGCAGAAGGTGGTAAAAAATTATCGGATCTAAGAGTTTGTGATCTGAGAAGTGAATTGGAGAAGCGTAATTTGGAAGTGTCTGGTGTTAAATCGGATTTGGTAAAGCGATTACAGCAGGTACGTACATTTATAAAGTTTTTGCTTTCGTCGCATTTGCGGCCATTTTGAGTCTGCAATATTAATTTGTAATTAAATTACCTAATTTTGTAATTGCACGAACGTTTGTTGGTCGATTTGAATGAAATTTGCAGATATTTTTGTAATTGAATTATTTTAACATGAGTGTCCGAGAATTTGATTCTTTCCGATGGAGTCTCTGCGACCTCGTTTAGGGATTGTTACGAAAATGTATCGTCGCCCTTATCGGTGTGTCCATATAATTTATTTTTGTACATTTGCCCCCAGTCCGCCAAGGATACTTTTTCAGATATTTATTCTTTAGCGTGACTAGATTTAACCATTTTTAGGGTAGCGTAGTCGCTTCAATATGGATGGAGGAGGCGCACTAAAAATTACTGATTCCTAGCAGCTGCTAGGGAAATTCCCTCGGAAATTCCTCTCGGTCGTAGAAAAAAGATAGTATCTTGGTCGGAATAAGATTTCTTTTGGGATTTGACGGATTTAGAGCTGTGTTCTCGCAATCTGTCATACCTTAAATGAAAGTTTCCCCTGGCAGCTATTTTTTTAGAGGGTCACAAGTATTATGTAAAAGGGGCACTCAGACATTATTGTCCATTGTGCCTCCCTCTTTGTGTTATTTAACATGTTAGGCAGACAGTCTTTTCAATAAAAGCTAGCACTTTGTTTTTTTTATTAAAATGTTTAGCCTTCCACGACAAAAAACCGGGACATTCGCAAAGTACGTGTGTCCTCTATGCAAAACCTACAAACATCCACATCCGTCAGTCCCATTTTGTGCATGTGTCGGTGATGATGCTAACTAACCACACCCTTACATTTCTTGCGATATAACATAAGGATTGGTTATTTTCTCAAATATCGTACTGAGGATGATCTTAGTTTGACGGTAGCTTGTGAGGCCGCTCCATTCGCGCTTGATGGCAGACTGGCAGTGTTAGACACTCCAAGAACTGGTTCGGGGCCATAAAATGGTATACAAGCCCCTCGCAATATGCCATACCTTAAGTGAAAGTTTCTCCTGGCAGCTATTAAACATCTTATCAGGCGTAAGGAAATTATGGTGTCTTGGAAATAAGATTCCCTTCAGGATTTGACAGATTTAGAGCCGATTTCTTACAATCTGTTAAACCTTAAATGAAAGTTCCCCCTATTAAACTGTATCATCAGAAAATTCCGCTCGAGCGTAGAAAAAAGATGGTATCATGGGAATAAGTTTTGCTTCAGAATTGGACTGATTTCGAGCCGTATTCTCGCAATCTTTTAAACCTTAAATGAAAGTTTCCCCAGGCAGCTATTAAACTGCATCCGAAAAGTCCTATCAGGCGTAAGGAAATTATGGTATTTCGGTAATAAGATTCCCTTCAGGATTTGATGGATTTAAAACCGTGAACTCGAAATTGGATACCCAAAATGATTTCTTTGATTTTCACACTCGCTGATTTCTAAAGTTCTACGTGAGTTTCTCTAAAAATTACGATTCACTTTGCAGGCACTTAAAGATGACAATATCGATCCTGACGATTACGTATTTGAGCCGCCAGCAAATGAAAAGAAACCACCCGCTAAACGCCTCAGTACTGGACAGCGTACTGCCAACACTACGCCCAGTAAATCCAATGGACAGGCAGCCGCCCCCGAAATTGATGACCACGAAGAGGCAGATGAAACCGATGAGATAAATGAAGATGATTTAGTTGTACAAGAGGAAGACGATGCTGATGATTGTGAAATTATCGATGAAGTGGGCGAAGAGGATCGGGAAGAAGATGAAGAGGATTTGAAGGAATCCAATGACGAGACACGCGTCGTCAGTGATACAAATAATGTGGACAATGAAGATTCCTTGAACCTAACGATTGGTGAAGATGAAGAGAAAATATTTCAAGATGAGGTAAATTATATAAACAAACTATACTCTTACCCAAATTTAACCCTTTCGCACGTGGCGCACATTATTTATTTTGTACATTGATAAAAATGTTTATAAATTTAATAAAAAATATAATATAGAAAATACGTTCCATTAAAAATAGCTGTTCTTCTTAACCCTTATGTGCAATATCCCGTTCAAAAATGACATTAACCTGGGAACTACACCAGAGCAAGTTTTTTTTCGTTTTAGCTTCATATCTTGGTCCATGTAGTAAAAAATTGAAATTTTAGTTTAATATTTACTTGTATGTATCCTCAAACTTTTAGTTTTAGGTCTTTACGCTAATATAATATATACAGCGCTAAATTCGACCGATTTTTACAAAAAATGTTCGTCAAACATTTAGCAATTTTGTCCAAAAATAAATGGTCGAACCTTTTGCTGTAAATTTACACTACATTTTACAGACCTAAAACTACAAGTTTGATAGTGTACATACAAGCAAATATTATACAAAATTTATTTATTTTACTACGTGAGTCGAGCTAGAGGAGCTAAAATGAAAAAAGTTGCTCTAGTGTAGTTCTCAGGTTACAAAAATTTGTTATGAGTGCGAAAGGGTTAACTTTATTTATATCAGCCGAAATTTTATTTGACACCTTCAAGAGTTCTTATTCAATTTTTCTCATTTATAGTTTATTTTTTTATTTAGATTTCCAAAATTTTTACGAGCTTGGCGGTCTTATTTAATTTAATTAAATAAAACAGCCCGGCTCCTAAAAATTTAGGAAATCTAAAAAAAACGCTTGATAAATAAAGTACTTTTATAATTTTTTAAACTTTTTTTTTTCAATTTACAGGATCCTGAAGAAAAAGAAAAATCCAAAAAAGTGTCTGGTAAGCGGCTACTACTTATTAGTTGTTTGTTTGAAGAATTTTAAATTTAAATTTTATTTATAAGAAACAAAATATTTATAAGTTGCGGTTTGATTTCTTTCTCTCTCTCTCGTTTTTTACCAAATCTCATTTTGTTTGGGTTTGTTGTTAAATTTGTATGTTCGTGCATACCATAAAATGTCACACACATGGAAAATTAAAAAAAAATCTGATTAAAATCTAATGGTTAAATTAAACCAGATTGCTGATTAGAAAACCAAAAATGAAATTAGATTGGAATTGGGATGAAGCAAAGATAAATTTATAACCCAGAAGTTTTGAGATGATAAGCATAATAAAAAGGAACTATTTATCGGATATTTGTTCATCGTTTTAGAGACTTAATTAATAATAAAATGTGACACTGGAATTGTTCTGGGTCGAAAAATATCAACTTCTCTTAAAAAAGAACTATGTTTAATTATTGATTTGACTGATTAGGAAACAATTGATATTAGTATAATGAAAAATTTATTTAATTCGACAAAATATTTTTTGAACGAAGTTTTGTATTTGAATAAATATGAAATTTTCATCCAAAATCAAAATTCTTTGAATGCCACAATAGTTGAAGCAAGAAGAAAAATTGTCATCACATCGAAAAGTCGCTGCAAGCTTAATAAATAATCGATCAATTTGTGTACAATTTCTTCAATATATAGAAAGCTGAGGCGAATGAAACAAGATATTTGTTTAATCACTAAAATTGTTTCAAGTAAATGTTAACACACTTAAAATCATCATACCTTTTACTCCAAAGCATCTTAAAACCCAAAGCGTAGATATAAACCAGAATACGTCATCAAAATATTATACAACTATACATTAACTTTACCACCACCATTAGACACTGAGTTTCCCTGCTCCAAAAGCGACAAGTATAATTTGGTATTTGAAATCATTCGGCTTTTTAATTGACAAAATGTATGCAGTGTTCCTAGTATCTTGTTTAAATCATGGTATTTAATATGATCGTTCGGGCTGATTTTGACAAGATCCAAAGAAAAATCTCATAAACAATGAATAAAACTTGACAAATTATTGAGACTGACACACTTTTAACCATCCACAAGAATAATTTAAGACATTCCAAACATTAAGGCTATAACTAAAATTATCTTTTGGATATTTGTAGTCAGTTTTGTTTAGTGAAATTGGCAATCGATACTACAACAAATCAGCGTTACAGACAAACAGTGTTGCAGGAAAATAGCATACGGTTTAATTCGACACAGTCCACATTGAAAGCAGTTCATCTTTATCGATTTGTGATTGGACTCGTGTTAAATGCAGACTTCTAAGAAATTTTACAGAACAAAACTTATTAAGTAAGGATACTTTATTTCAAAATAAGATGAAGGAAATGAATTTTTGTGGTATGCACGTTCAAAACACACGCAATTAACAACATCGGTTTTTTAATCATTTTCTTAAATTTCAATTGTTCCAAAATTAAATATAAAAAAGTGACATCAAAATATGTATTCGATTAAGTCGTCGAATTAAAAAAAAAATTGGTTCCCGGCAAAACAGAGGACAAATTTTGTCCTCATCATCTTTACTTGTGTCATCAAATCATTTAATTTAATTTTCATAAATTCATTTATAAATATCTTAGGTTTTCCAGACCAATCGAAAAAAAAACACACACACATAGGGACTTGAACCCTTTCTCTTCATCTAACAAATTTATATCAGAATTTATTATATTGTTAACTGTTTAACTTAGATGCTCATGCTACTAAAAAAACAGAAAAGAAAGATACGAAAAGCAGCAGCGATACAACAAAAGCATCATCAACTTCTGCGGCAGCCGGAGGAGCTTCGAAAACATCAAGTGACAATAAAAGCGATGATAAAATTGGTAATGGCACGGGCGGTAGCAACGGCGGAGCAGCTGAAAAATCAAAAGATGAAAATGATAAAACAAGCAAAAAAGATGATAGGTTGGTGAAAATGGTATTTACACTTAGTTGAGAGAGCAACAACAATTTCAAAAAAAAAGCATTTGGTTAAAGTGAACAGTTTTTTTTAGTGCAAGTGAAAAACCAAAATGTTGTTCCTGTTTCTTTGTAATAATTTTTTTTTTAGAATCTTTGGTAAAATATTTTATTCTTTTCACAGCGATCAGAAGACATCCGCATCAAAATCATCTGCAAAAGATGACAAAGGTAATTATATTACAGATAAGATGTGGGAGAAAATGAAAATTACAAAAAATCGAAAATGCGCGTCATCTCTAAATGATTTCGATGGTTTTTGATTTTTTATTCTTTTGACACACACAAGAACTTGTCAAATTCTGTTTTTTTTTCTCTAACTAAAATATCCAAAACAACCAACCTTTTGAATCAAACAAAAACCAATCATATGATGGATCAATTTGCAGAATCTGCATCGAAACAAACTGCCAAAACCAAAGTATCATCGTCTGCATCACGCAATCTATGGGCATCTGGTCTGTCATCGTTGACCCGTGCAACCGATTTGAAAATCATATTTTCCAAATATGGTAAAGTTATCGGTGCAAAAGTCGTCACAAACACCCGAACGCCTGGTACTCGCTGTTATGGCTACGTCACAATGGGCTCATCGAGTGATGCGTCTAAATGTATCGAGCATCTGCATCGCACCGAACTTCATGGTCGCATTATCTCGGTGGAACGGGCAAAGTCTGAATTTGGAATGGTGAAACCGCCAAAGGCCGACGAAAGCAGCAAGCGGAAAGATGAAAAACCGACCAGCACAACGGCTGCAACGAAAACAACAACATCGTCGTCGAGTGGTGACCGAAAATCAACAACAACAGCTTCAAAGTCTACAACATCTAAAGCTGATGCAGAGAAGAAAGTGACAACTGCTGAGAAGCCAGAAGCAGACAGTACAGCAAAATCAACGGATGACGCGAAGGCAAAGAGTGAGGCAGGATCACCGGAAAAGAAACGTGAACCACGACAACGTATTACGGCCAGAATTTCGCGTGATCGCAATGTGCCACCACGTCGACCTATTGTTGGCGTTCAAAATGCTGCTAAACGTGGACGTGAGGTATTATCATTTCAGAAAATACGCGAAGAACGTGAACGACAACGATTGCGTGACCGAGAACGTAAGGTTCGCGAAGAGGAGCGTAAACGTCTGGAGGCTCGTCGCCGTCAACGCGAAGAAGAGGATCGTTTGGTGCGGGAACGAGAGCGCTTGAAGAAGGAACGTCTTCGCTTGGAACGTGAGAAAGCCGATTTGTTGCGTTTGGAACGTGAACGTCAAAAATTGGAACGGGAAAAAATTGAATTGGAACGTTTGGAACTGAAGCGTCAACAATTAAAGTACGAAAACAAATTGAAAATATTTTTTTTTTTAATTTTACAAATTTATTTAATTTTATTTTTCTTAAACATGAAAAATATCAAGGTCTCCCTGCACAGCCTGCAGTGTAGTTTTTCTCTATAAAATTAGTTTTTGTGCTTTCTTAAAAAATAGACAATTCCGCCAATTTTTTGTCGAAACTTCTCTCTCTCTCTCTAGTTTACATTTACAGATTGAGCTTAAAAATATCTGGATTGAATTGAATTTATTTTACGTTTTATTGTTCAACCAATCAGAAACCATTAAGTTGGCAAAAATTTGGTCGATTTTAACCATAGGATGCATATGCCCCACTGATCACCAAAAAAATATGGCTAGTGCGAGTTGCTGACAACCTCCACCTTTGATATAGTCGTCAATGAAAACCATGGTATCAGATAGAAAAAGGGTAAAATGGTCCCTATGCTCCCTCGCTTAGAGTAAAGGACACGATGATGATGATGGTGCATATGTTGGGTCTAACGGACCCTAGAGTGTATGACGAGCTGTGTAAATAAGAATACACAAGTTCGTTTGCATAATCATATTCTAGATTATTTAACTGGTTTACCATCAAAAATTAACTATTTGATAATAATTTTATTTGATATTTATAAATTGTCAAGTACCAAGAGTAAATGTATGGGTCCATTCGACCCTATGCAATTTTTTAATCGTAATTGTACTGAAGAAACTTTATACACCCGGCGAAATCAATTTATTTAATTATTATAATTTTTGGCATTGGCGTTTTCAATTTTTTTTTTTTTTGGTAAAGTTGACTTTATCGGCACAGCACTGGAAAAATACCCTCTTATGCGGAGAGTGCTAAGGGGTTCCAACAAAAATTTTTTGTACTGGACTTGAGGGTTCAAAGTTTGTATGTGGAAATTACAAGAATGACACATTTTAGTAATATTTATACAAATGATAAAGGTCCTCAGATTTTTTTTTTCACTTGGTGGTGCGCCTCCATATTTAAGGGGGGGAAGTGGTTAAAATTAGTATAGACACATTTTTAAAAATGGTACATTTTTAAAAATGGTACATTTTTATGATATTATTAATAGAAATAGCAGAGGGCCCGGAGTAATAGCCACCTGATAAGAAATATGTACAAACACCGTATTTTAGATTTTCGGCTCCTATGTCTTGACATTTTAAAATGCGAAACATATTCATTTTCACTCCATCCTACTATTTAACGACTATCGAGTAAAGTAAAATACTTTCGAATATTCTCAGTTTTTTTTGGTCCCACTGATTGTTCGGACAAATTTCAATTTGAACTAATTTTATTTTGGATTTACTAGAATATTGGTAAATGGAAAATAAAAATATCTAATTTTTTAATGGGATTAAAATTTTAATTAAAACAAATATTTTTCCCTTTTTCCAACATCATTTCTATAGAATTGAAGAGGCAAAGCGAGCAATTAAGCGACCAACTGAAGCACATGATCGCGATCGTTATCCGGAAGCGGATCGTAAACGACCGGCTACCGATAGACGTTTTGAGCCACCACCACCGCCACGCTTTGATACCAGCATAAGCAGGTTAGTTTGGAAGAAGATTTTTCGAGAGCTAAATTTGATTTGAATCGATAATTTGCTTTTGATTTTTTTTGTAGCAGAGCTGTGCCATATGATAATCGTGCAGCCGATAAAAAGCGCATTGATGATTTTGCCGCTTCAAAGCAACATCGTGATGATTACAGTAAGCGAGATGACTATAAACGTGATGCATTCAAACGTCCCGTTGCTGATTACCCAAAGAGACCCATCGATCCACCGCCAAGACATTCGGGCAGTGGCGGCGGCGGCAACAGTGGGACCTATGATTTTCGCAGTGTGGTTGGACATCGCAGTGAGCCGATAAGTGTATCGTCTAAGGATCGTTATGGAATGCCGCCGAGCGACAATGGACGTTCAGGACGTGATGACCGTGATTCTAGGTATGTGTCTGGCGAATCTCAAAATTGGTCGCTAAGGACAACCGATAACCGTTTTTCCGACAGGGGTTTAAATCCACCAAAGTCAAGATACATTGGCAATGCTCCCACTTCAAGTGATGGACGATACGGCGAACGAAGCAGCGGATCATCTGGTTGGCCAAGCAATCCGGGACCACCACCGGCTAAACCATTTGGACACATGCAATCGGTGGCCGCCAATGATCCATGGGGACAAAAACAATCAGAATCGAGTTGGCGTAGTATTGAACAGAATCAAGATCGGTATGACAGAACCTACAATGAACGAAAATCTCAGGCCGTACCATCATCTCAATATATTGATCAAAGACCAAATACATTTGTTGGCAGCAGCAGTGGTGGTGGCGGTCGACCTCAAGATCGTTACAACAGTAATCCGATGTCTGGCCGATTTGAAAATGGACGATTTTAAGCGACTTAATATTTTCTAAATATTATAATTGTTATTTTTAATTTTAATTATTTTTTCTCTTTATATTGCGGTTTTAAGAACAATTTTTTTTAACGGTAAATGAATCCAATTTATATATTAATGGTCCAGAAATCATCAAACTACACACACCCAATCAACAAAATATTGCAAGTTTTGCAGATTTTTATATACTTATACCCTGCTACAAAAAACGCCGAACAACCACAACTACTACAACTAGTATATTAGTATTTAAGAAAATATTTAGAACCAGATTGTATGGTTCTGCAGAGAGAAAAAAACTTCATTCCTCATCATTTTGCACCACCACCACACACACAGTCTTTTGTTATAATTTCAAGTATCCTATTTTAGAATATATAAAACAAAAATAAATACTAAATAATAAAGTATGAATTGACTTATGTAAAAAATAAATGGAAAATATATGCGTTTTAATTTGTCAAGTCTTATTTGTTCAAGTTAACGATATTGTATCAGATTCTTTAAGGGCATCTGACGGCCAAGTAAAGGGTAACTTTAGTACACGTTTCAGCCCTCATCTTTCGATGAAATGTTCTT
>JANSTW010047302.1:0-13202 GCA_027564275.1 Diadocidia ferruginosa
GAAAAAATTATAATCAATCCTGAGTGAAATCTAATTCCCCTTTTTTGACGACAAAATTCAATCAAAAATTCGCTCAATGATTATTACTCAAATAATAAAGTTTTTATTTATTTGTAACTCAATAAATAAAAATTAACACTCAAAATAAGGTGAAAACAAATAAATTAAAATCACTCAAAATAAAGCGAAATATAAACAATTCCGACTTTATTTATTGAGTGATAATTTTAAAGCAATAGATAACGAATAATGTGGGGCGAATGAAAAGTTGGCATATGTTTTAAACTCGTCTATGCAGAATGTGTTGAGATTACTACTTGACTTATTTGTTTTTATAAACAAATTTAGGCGTTGATGAGCAAACAAAGGTACGCTTTGTCCTATTGTCGACCGATTGATTTATTTGAGTGAATTTCAATTAAAAATTCACTTAATTTTGAGTGATTTTCGCTTTGTTTATTTTCGGTATATTTTGAGTTTTTTTTCACTCAATAATTATTGTCAAAAAAGATCATTTTCGGTATTATGAGTGCTGGTAATTTCTGATAATTTTCCCGTTTCGTGTCTCTTATATATATACAGAAAACTTATAGTATGTTATGATAGCGTTGATTATGCGAAGTTCTACAAAAACGAAAAACAGATGAAATCTCATAATAATTATTTTATAACCTACAGTCATTTGCCATAATACACAAAATACAAAAAAACATTTTCAACTATACAGAGTAATAATATAAAATGGAAAATTTCATATGCTTTTTGTACGAACAAAAAAAAATATTATAAAATGTGAACGTCCAAAGTATGAAACGGAAATATTATTATTATAATCATGGTCAGTGCAGTGTGTGTGGAAAACTTTATAGATTCAAATCTCATGCAAATACCTATATGTCCATAACGTGGTCCTCATCTAAATATATCCTTTCTACAAAATCCTTTTATACACACATAGTATATAGACGTATTTTATTTATATACTTAAAGCTCAACTCGTTTAGCTTTGAGCTTTACACAGAGAGATATACATCACAAAAACCACAACATATTATATAGCCCAACCACCACAATATCCACCGTCACCGCACACAAAAAATAAAACTTTACTATTTAACTTAAAACTGAGTAACACAGAACTAACAAAAAAAATCATATTTTTAATAAGCTTCACAAATTCACTGTAAATGTTCAGAAATGCAGTGAATATTCCGCCAGTACAATAAAATGAATATTTTACGAAAAAACGCTGGAATCTCTGATTTCTGTGTGAAAAATTTTCTCCCTCAGCATATATAACTATATAATAAATATAGCCGAGCAGTTTTATTTTTATTTTTGTGCATTTAATCTAAAATATAAAATTTTCATGTTTTATATATTAATAAAGAAAATCTGAAAAACTATATACCTATGTCCTATATATTTATAAAACTGTGCTCTATAAAGTATTGAGGTTTTTCATATACTATATATTGTACGAATGTATGATAAAGGCAATGAGAGTTGTTGATATGTAGTATAAAATATTAAAAGTTGAAGTTATAAAATATAATATAGTTTTGGAAAAACCACACATAGAAATTATTCTATATAATATGAAAAAATGGTCAGGACCGAATCATATAATAAGATCTTAATAACATTTTCAAGACCGCACACTTATGTATATGCATGAAATTTATTGGAAAACAAATTTGAAAATACTTAAGTTTTTTGTTCATCCAAGACTCTTCAGATTTTTTGAATTCTTTGTTGGGAACATGGTCATTAAAGAGTTGCGAAACACAAACTCATTAAAAATACTCAACTTTGAATCAATATCATAACTAAAAATTATCCTAAAAAATACGTAAAATTTAATGTAGAACCTTTCTATTGATGATCATATATATTATTCCAATGGTTATTCTTATAGCAGGTTAAAGATATTTAAACTAAGATTCTTATATACTATGATTTACTCTAATTTAAAAAAAAACATAAATTTGTCTTATTTCAGATGGAAAAACATATATAGAAAGTTCCGCCTTGTGGCCCATTTTTACCTAGTTCGACCTATAAATATATCGTCCAAGCAGAGCTGTGCAATTTTCATTATTATGTTAAACTAAAATTGTAAAAAACTTGATTTAAAATTTTTGCAAAATATTATATTTTATAGATGCTGCTGCTGCTGCATCGCATGCAACAAAGGACTATAGAAGTTCAAGAGAAAAAGTTTTTCAAATGTTTTTTTTAAACATTTTTATTTTAGATGTTGTTATAAATATTTTTAATATGATGAATAAACTATGTTGAATAAATATATATAGATCACTAAAGCTTACTACTTTCAATGCTCTATATAAAAAAACTTTACTTTAGAAAAAAGATGAAAATATTTAAAAGGCAAGTGAATAGCAGCTGCTGTAGTGTATACACGTCAAAGCATCATCGTTATTATTATTTTGATTGTAAAAGGATTGTTTTTATGAGCTGTGTGTATAAATAGTTTATACTTTGAGAGGATATTATGCGCTGTTCCGAGTTGTCCTTTTTATTATTACGAAATTTAATAATTGCTTAAAAGGATTTTTTTTACTTTTATGCGGCGATGTTTATTTATAAATTAAAACACGATTTGTTCAGGAATTTTATTATTAAAGTTACGTTATGCGAAATTATATTTTTCGCTTATAATTGCCAACTAAGCTAATATGAGTTTTCCGAGAAATTTTTAGGTTTTCATTGTATAAATGACGCACGAAAAGGTAAAGTATTCTGTATATACCTATATTCTGAGACTTTCTTTCAAAAACTTAATGCAGATGACAATTCGACGAGCAAATATTCGCAGAACGGTCAGGATAGCTATGGAAACATGGTGAACTTCTGCCGTAGTACGTATAATGTTTCGCTAGTTAGACAGCAAAACGTTAGATGTAGAACATCACTAGACTAGGTAGCTATGGACTTGTATACCGTAATATTGAAAACAATCGTACAGACGAAAAAAACAAGTGATTTCGGATCAATACAAAATTTACCGGCAACGACTTTTGGCTTACGAACACGGACACGATTTATTGGAGTGGAATCCACAACGCAGACCTGGACGACCCGAGGCCTGAGGAGAAAGAATAGCGTGACCTCAAAATTTTTGGCAAGAAACAGAGTGCGATGGCGGACATTTGTGGATGCCCTATGCTCCCACGTCTAGATGATAATTATGTTTGCAAAAGTAGCACATCAGCGTATAATGCAGTTAAAAATACACTGTGTTACTTTCGGATTCGTAATACATACAGTTACCGCCCTGATCTCACAAAGTTTATTCAAAATAGAAAATTCTTATAAACTGTATATTTAAATGCGAATTACCTGTTGCAGAGGCCAACGACAAATAGGTATTTAGTATTGCTCGCTGTTGATCGGCACCATCTAACAGTGCTGAATTAAAGCTTGGCCAAAATATCCACAGGAAAATAGTGCCAACCATTGCAAAGATGTCCGATGTGTAAGATGCTCCCTCCAATTTTCCGGCTCCGTTCTGTTCGATTCTTGGACGCAGCATTAGACTGACGGCCAAACCAAAATACGCACCAAATGCATGAACAACAATTGAACCACCGGCGTCTGTTATCTGAGTTGACAAAAAGTTTATTAGAAAGAATCACGGATATGTCCCTTACTATTTTTTATATTAATTTATATGTATTTCAGGATGTGTTATCAATTGTATTTCTTTAAATTTTTCTTAATATTATGTTTTCTGCTTCTTGAAATGGTTTTTTTTTCAATGACGTATATGGTAGATTTTTGTCATTAAAAAAAACCATTTCAAGATATTTGATTGATTAGCCTGCATAAATGCCAACTATAAACCGATATAATATTAATTTATAATAAATATTTATGTACAAAACATTTCGTATATATTGAGACCACATCAATATGCTATTTACACTAAATTAATATGCAAATAAATATTCTATACACCGCATATACCTTCATAATTTCCAATTGTAAATATTCATTTGCTGCAAATACCGCAATTTCTATTAAGCCCATAAACAGAAGTTGTATTGGAGTGGTACGACCCAACAGCGCCCCCATACTAATTAACACAGCTGCAGCGGCAATATCTGCTCCAATTATACTGTCCAGTGATAGCCTACATATAAAAAGGAAGATATATTTAAATAATCAAAATTTCCTTAGGATAATATTGTTTACTTTATAAATCCATCCTCCAATTCGAATACTCCTCGTGCTAGAATCGCCCATTGTATTACTAATGCACCCAGAAATAAATTAAATCCCGTTGCACTGTAACCGTATTTCTTTAAGAATGTCATTAAAAATGCAAAACCAATGAAGATCATCACATGAATGTCTTGAAAATCTAAGAAACGATATAGATTACCGAAATTAGTTAATTTTTCCACTCAGTGGTTCAAAATAGAACATTAATTTTATATATAAAATAACTGAAAAGATGATATAGATGAGTTTAAGTTCTATTACTTTAATTTTTATCTCCTTTGGAAAATTGCTATAAAATTTCGATTTAGAATAAATGGTCAGAAAGATGTTAATCTATAATAAATCATAGTACCATAGAGATAATAAATAATTTACTTCATTTCGACGCGTGAATGTTATACGATAGCCACGTGTTCCTAAAAATAATAAATATTATCTGTTTTTATCAGTGATGGAAACCGGAAAAATATTTTGTAACGTTACTCATTTCGTTACACGAAAAAATTAAATTTCGTTACGGTTACAGGTACTTAACGGAATTTATTTTCCGTTACGTTACCGTTATTCCGTTACACTATACTACCTATATTTCATAAATTATGGGGAATTTATCAATTTAATCTTTAGACAAAATGTTTTACAAACTACTAACATACACAACTTTAGTGAGTGTCGGAGCTAGATTTTCACTCTTTCAGGCTGTATTTGATTCAGAAAGCCCGAAAAAATTTAAATTTTTCACATTTTCGACCATAACTTACAAACCGCGCATATTTTATTTCTTTGACAAAAATGTTTTCTGCATAAACACGACTAACTTTGCTAAACATTAGAATAACCTACAAACGATCCTATTATAGTTGTTTCAGACGTTCTAAGGAATTTCGCCACCAAAATAGTACATTTGTTTTTTTTTTCAAAAAAAGATGCTAATGGTTAGCTAAATAGATTCAAAAGTGATCTAAAAATTGTGAGTTATTGTCGAACATGTAACATACAATTTTTTTTAAATTTCTGGACTAAAAAAAGATTAAAAGAGTAGAAATTTGTCCTTGAAATATTCACAAAATTAGTGTATTTTAGTGTGAGAAACATTTTATTCGAAAATTGCATTGAGAAATTCCCAATAAAATTGTTTGTTATTTTACCCACAATTTCGGTTCTTTCTTTTTATTCTATAAAAAAAAAATATAAAAAAATAAAATGTAACAAAATTCCGAAATAATTTTTTGCGTTACGTTACACTATAACGTTATTTTATAATTTTGAAACTTCGTTCCGTTATTTATTTCGGTTTTCTAAAAATATTTCGTTATTCCGTTATTTCGTTACGTTACAATAACGATTATTCCAACAATGGTAAAATAGTCTCTATGCTCCCTTGCCTTGGAGTAAAGGACACAATGATGATGATGATAATTTAGGTCAAAATGGTCAAATTGCCGGAACCATGTTTTTTCACGTTTTATGATGATTCAGAAAAACTAGAAAATAAAAAGTGTCTGTCCGTCCGCCAAAATTTGGAAGGTGTGATTTTTTAGTAGTCCCATACTCTTGGATTGCATTCGAGGACTATAGATCAAAGGGGAAGAGGGCTTCCATACGATTTTTTTTTGCTAAGAATGGAAAATATATATAAGAATTTTGCTGGTAAACCGATCTGGCCCAATTTTGTTGGAGGTGAGTTCTGGCGTTGCATTTGGGGTCTTTAGGTCAAAGGGGAGGGGGATCCTATACGATTTTTCTTTGTAAATTTATATGACCAACAAATATGAAAATATAGAGAAACTTTTATCCTGGTAAACGTCTTTGGCCTAATTTTGTTGAGGATGAGTTTTTAAAAGTGTAATAAAAAAGCTCCACTTTATTTTGTAAAAATTGCAGAAAAATATGAGCATCGAGAAAAAGTTTGTCAATTTTTTATTGATGCTTTACGATGGGATTAAATTTAGAGTGTACAGGTCAAAGGTTAAGGGTGGTTCTTATACGATTTTTTTTTTAATATGAACAAATAGACGGTTTTACAGATTTTGATTTTTTCCAAGTCCCCCTAAACTCTGGAATTTTACTTGGGGTCTCAATAGTTTAAAGACGAAGGGGCCTCTTATCTTTTTTTTTTTTTTTGTAAATATCTATTAGTTAACATTTTTTGTTCAAACATGTGAACTAATAGAGAAAATATAAGTTTGTGTCAGTTTTAAAATATTAAAAGGTAATGCTCTCTGGCCGGTTTTTTAATTTTAGAAATTGTTTATTGAAATTTCATTGGAACCTGTCAAAAAATGAAGAAATTTTTCTTAAATTTTATCAAAATTTTATTTTATTAGATTAAGGTTAGTTTGATCGGAATCTGTTTGCAGTAGGTATCCTAAAATTTTTGTCCATCAGCAGTTTTTTTTTTCTAATTTTCAGGCGATACCTTTATATACATTATTACGGTAGCAACATCAAGTACCATCCCACCTAAAAATCAGCCATGTTTTTTTTAATATTTGTATATTTTATCATTTTTCACTTTGTTATTTTGAGTTTTGACAGATTTTGATATACAATTTTTCGCACACACCTAAACTACATATATATGTATGTATAGAAAATTTCTGACCATTAATAGACTAAATAAAAAATGGTGCAATTTTCAATTTCAATTAAAAATATTTTTGTAATTTTTAAATTTAATTTTTTATTCTTTGATTGTACAAATATCAGAGAAAAAACTGTTAAAAGAGTATAAATAATCTTGGTAAACTATGGACATTTCTATTTTCTATCAAAATTGCAGTTTGTGAAAATATTCTAAAAACATCAATTTAATAATTTATTTAAATTTATTTAGGGTTTCGGCAAATATTATGGACATCATCAACCAACTCGAAACATATATACATATATATATAGTAAACAATTTAAAAAAATACAAATTTCCGGACCAATTTTATGAAATTAAAAATATTTTCTAATTTTTATTACTTTTTTTACCGACATTGTTTGTATATGTATAGTTTATATTCCAAACCACATTATGCTTCCGTTGGAAAAATATCTGTACATTTCGCGTCTGTTAAAAATATATTTTTATGAAATAGCACGTCATATAACATAATATGTTATTATGGTAAAAATTGCCGTATATGACTTTATATACAAAGATTACCATCCTATTTATTATGGCATCATGATGATATTATTATATACACATACGGAGGCATACAATGCGAGTTGATTTAAAACTAATAAATATTTTATAAAAAAAAAATAATAAAAAAGACAATTTATTTTTCTCTACATATACAAAAAGAATAGTAAAATAAAGAATAATACATTTTTTGTACATGTAATGCAATGAACAATGAGAAAAACATAATATTTTTTTTGTTAAGAAAATATTTTACTACAAATTCTGCCGATTACACAATAAAATTTGTAAGATACACACATCGTGTAGTAATGCCGAGTGTGTGTAGTAGAAATAAATATTAAATAAATTGTAAATATTGCAAGTTATGTGTATGTTATGCTTACTTGGCTTATAAATTTTTTATTTAAACAATATGGTACATTGTAGCCACTATATTGTGCTATACATGAAAAATAAAAAGAATTAATTTTCAAACATATTTAGCTTCTCGGCTGATGGAAAAGAGTCTTTGAGTTTTTATTATTTTTTTTGCTTTTACTATTCATTAAAAAAATCCATATGTATATGGAGTTTGTATGAAAATAGTACAAGCCTTAATTTTGGTCAAAATGGTCAAATTACCGGGATCCATTTTTTTATACGTTTTATGATGCCCTGACTCAGAAAAACTAGAAAATAAAAAATGTCCGTCCGTGCGTTCGTCCGTTCGTTCGTCCGTCAGCAAAATATCAGACACAAGAAAGTTTTACACCAGTCGAGTGATTTGGACAATTTTTGGTGAGGATGTCTCATTAGTGGTCCTATAGTCTGGGATTGCAGTTAAAGTCTCTAGGTCAAATATAAAGGGGGGCTCCCATACGATTTTTTTCCTAAAAATGACCGAAAAATATGAACATATAGACCTTTTTTTACCAGTGGGCAGATTTGGCCAAATTTTTGTAGGGGTGAGTTTTAAGAGATTATTGTAGCTTAAAAATTGCATTTGGAGTCTCTAGGTCAAATATAAAGGAGGGCTCCCATACGATTTTTTTTCCTAAAAATGGCCGAAAATATGAACATATATATGGAGACCTTTTTTACCAGTGGGCAGATTTGACCAAATTTCTGTAGGGGTGAGTATTAAGAGATTTGTAGTTTAAAAATTGCATTTGGAGTCTCTAGGTCAAATACCCATACGATTTTTTTCTAAAAAATGGCCGAAAAATATGAACAAAAAGAGAAATTTTTTTTTACCACTGGGCGGATTTGGCCAAATTTTGATAAGGATGAGTTTTAAGAGATTTGTACTTTAGAGATTGCATTTGGAGTCTCTAGGTCAAAGATGAGGGGGGCTCCTATACGATTTTTTTAAATGCCCAAAAAATAGGAGCATATAAGGAAAGTTTTTTATCAGTGTGCGGATTTTGCCAAATTTTTAGTAAGCAAGATTTTTTAGTGGTCCCATACTTTGGGATTGAATTTGGGGTTTAGTTCATTTCTGACGCCACGACTTAAGAGTGAATGATACATACATTTTTTAAAAAGGGGGAATGTGAGGATGATCATAAGAAAGTTTGTGGTTTGAGGTGTTTGGTACATTTTGGTGTAAGAGTAGATTTTTTATCTTCTTATATACCCTGAGATTCTACCTTGGGTTTTTAGGTTAAAGATGTGAACTAATAGACTAATATTTTGGTTTGTGTCAGTTTTTAAATGTTAAAGTATAGTAAAAACAGCATCCCAGTTATACTGGAGGCTCTCGAGCCGATTTTTTCTAAATATATTTATTACTTGTATAAAGATCTTGTATAAAGATCTTAAGTGAATAAAAATTTAATGTAATTTCATGCTATATATGTATATGTGTTATGATATAGACAATAAAAGGTATACATAAAGATGAATACTCCACATAAATAGTAATATATGTTTGAATTAATTTTAAAATTGTGGTATTTTTTTTAATAATTATTTATTCTGTAGTGTTTTTTCTTTCTTGTAACAATACTTTTTTAGTATTTTGAAATAATGTAAAAAAACATATCTTTGTAGAAAATCTTTGTAGGTATATAACTACATAAGAAAATAATATATAATATGTATAATAAATGTGTACCAAAACTATAATTTATTTCGATGTAGACTTTAAAATATATTAAACCTTTTAATTTTTTTTAAATAAACTAAATTATTATATTAACGAATTGGCTTAATTTTCAATATTGCTGATGAAAACTCTACCCACAAGAGATGCCATTTTTCATAAGGTCAGCCAGAAACACTTTGCAATCTGGTGGGTTTTTAGCTAAACATACTATTTTGGTATTTTCACAATAAAATTTGCTTAATTTTCAAAATAAATTCTTTTTTTTATTTATATAAAACAATCTAACCGACAAAGTCGAAACTTCCCCACAAGGGATGCCATTTTTTATGCGGTCAGCGTGTGTATTTTTTAAATTAATTTAACTAAAAAAACGTTTTTGTTTACTGGATTGTAATTTGAAACAATAACGTTTTCAAAAAAAGTAAGCTTAAATTCTTCGATATTACGCAATTTATGATGCACTGCAAACTCTCTTCCCACAAGGGATGCAATTTTTTCATGCGGTCAGCCAGAAACTTCAGTTATTTAGTAAGCAGGAGATTTATTTTTTACAAAAAAAATAAATAAATAAATAAATGACTGTATACCATTTGCCAGTTATTTTTTAGCTGTATATTGTGCCTATTTGTCTTAAATTTTGTGCTACATACTACCGGAGCTCTGTGGATAGGCTGACCATAAATATATGGAACGAAATCAGAAAAAAAAATGTCGACCATTTTTATTTAGTACTTCGTTTATTTTTATTTAAATTTTATAAAAAAGTAAAAAAGACTGGTGCTGGAATTATTCAAAAAAGATAAAAATAAACTTGGTTTTTTCATGGCTACACCCACATTTTTTTGTAGTTTCGTAATACCATCGTTGAAATATTTTTCACCCAAAAGAGTGAAAATCTGGCCTCCACAAGATTATACAAAAGTTGTATATATTAGTGTGAAAAACATTTCGTCTAAAGATTTGATTGAAAAATGACAATATAATAATAATAATAATAATAAATTCATGATTGCAAAAAAAAATCGAACTAAATTATCAGAATACAAGTAGGGTTTTGCTAATTTAGGTATGGGCACCTCCAGAAACTGAAATCAGAATTTAGTTTACATTCGATGAGCTCGAAAATTTTGCGTTGTTATGAATTCAAAAATGCAAAATAAATGTAGAACTTTAAATATTACATATAATTCTCAAAATAAGTAATATTGGATTAAGTAGCGAGCTAGTCAGTCTAGAAATATTTCATATATAAATAAGAAATACATGTTTATTTAATTTATTTTATTAACTAAATATATCAAGCGCTAGTCCTTTTTTATAGTATTTTAAAAAGCATTCGAACTCGAAGTATTTCAAAAAATGGTTCAGATGTTTTTATTTTGTTCTGATTTCAATTGTAAATTGTCATCTGCTCTAAATAAACTAAAATAAAACGAAAAATTGAAAAATAAGTTTGAATGATCAAAAATCAGGACAAATTCTAAATTTAAAAAAGGCAGGACATCAGGACATAATCATAATTCGGAAATCAGGACTGTCCTGCTGAAAATCTATTATAATGGTCAGGCTATATATATTATATTTAAAAAAAATCAGTAGAATTAATTGCCGTTCGAAAGGGTTAATAAAATTCGTTTGTTTTATATATTAAAAGTTCGGTAACTCAACAAAAAAACCACAGCCAAAAGTAACAAGTAGTTAGTGTTATCTGTGAAAAAACTCAAACAATCAATTTTAGTAGAAATATATATGCGCTCATTTTCGGTTTTTTATATAAAATCGAACGAAAGCGCCATCTCTCCTTAAAAAAAATCCTTATACCCTTAGAACGTATATTTTTTTCAAAAGCTTTTTTTCTATATTTAAATAAATATATTAACATTTTAAAAAAACAAAAGACAAGTCAATAAAACAAAATTGTGATTTTAAACAAAATTTCAATGGTGTCGGCCAAATTTTATAAAAATTAAATATCTTTACAATTTTTCATTTTCTTTCAAAAAAACTGTAATAATTTTCAATTTAAAAATGTAATTAAAAAATGTTTAATTTAATAAATTCCAATTAAGTAAACTCCATTTTTTTAATCCTAAAACAAAGAAAAAAAATTTATATTCTGTTACGGTACCGGTAATTTCAGATGAAAAAAAAAACAATTTCTTCATTTTTCAGCCAAAAAAACAAAAACATTATAAAATCTTACTTTATTTATAGTTTAAAGAAAAAATATGGGAAAAACAGGAAAATAAAAAAATAAGAATTATTATTGCAGGAAATGTAATATACACACCCCGTATACTGCCGCACTACATGCCGCACGTGTCTTGACTGTGTAGTGTATAAATTGTGTAACTTCTAAAAATTTTTCGGGTTTGTTCTCCTGTATACTATTTATAGATAGATATATGTGATGTAACTTGTGTTTTGTATATAATAATAATATGTTCCTTAATGCCTTAAGGGATTCTGTTGGCGCCATATTCATCTTGGTTTGTTATGGATAAATTATTTATTTTTGTTATGTTTACCAGTTAACACCCCCTTCGTATATAACTGCGTGTATGTTATGTATTATTTTATCTATGGCATACTGTGTAATTTAAATTTTGTAACACTTTTTTTGTCATAAAACCTATTAAAGCTTAAAATACTGGTTAAAAATCTATTATACATTTTGGTCAAAAAACTTTGTTATTGTAACAATTCTATAAGTTTTAAATAACTACCCAGTCTGGCAGTTAGTTAAAAATCGATTGCAAAATTCGTGCTGGATAAACATAGTCGCAAGAAAGCAAGCTATAAAAAATTAAGAACATAATGAAAAACGGAGCCAATAAAAAATCTATATATTTTTAAAATTTAACTTAATTATAGAAATATTAAGTGCATCTTTTTTAGCTTATCTATTTCAAGACAGGGCAGTATAGATTTTATTATGGTAAATTTTTAATAGAATAATATTAGGAATTTGTCTTATAGGCATATTGTGTCAACGATCACTTGGAAGCTGAAATCAAAATGTCTTAATTTTAGTAATTATTACTTTATAAGAAAATTTGTTTAATATCCTTGATTTGTGTATTATTTCATAAAATGTGATTAAAAAAATCCAATCAAAATCATAATCACGCAATGCATTACGTACTTTGTTGTTCCACTTCAACGTGCATGATTTCTACATTTCTAATTTCTTTTACAGATACAAAAAGCAGATGACAGAAGCTGTCATATCAAGTTTTCCTATTATTATAGTATGTCTGCTTGTTGTAATATAGTTACAAGTTATAACTTATATAAGAACTAGGTATATAATAGTCATTATTATATTTAAAAAGGGATAAAATAAATAATATAAGATATTAGTATATGAAATTCGAAATAATATCCTAAACCTAAACTATAACTTTATATAGTTTATGCTGAAATGAGACGTCATAATATCATTCGAAATCATATCATCATCATTGAAGCAAGAACACATAAAACAAATATAATATAAGTTGCTTTTAGCAGTAAATTTATAGGTATAAAATATAAATAATAATAATAATTATTATTATTATTATCGTAGAAAAGAATTGAAATAAAAAGAATACAATAAAAAGTTTCTGAAGTCTGTTGTATGCAATGTTATATTATACTAGCTAGTACCCGGCGTATAACCAGTATGGAGCTGTGGGTAAAGTCACGGCTCTATAAATCAAGAGGTTGTGGGTTCGAGGCTCGGTA